>BRZM01001674.1:92365-140654 GCA_033238685.1 Lates japonicus | reverse complement strand
CAGGATGTGGCATGTTTAATGATTCTGGAGTTACGTTAATAAATTTGACTAACGTTAGAGTTCTGAGTCATTATGCACTTTACACAGAGCTGCTTAATAAATCAACTTTACGTATCTAAATCTATTAACAGCTAAAACACAGCTCTCAAATAAAAAAATATACGATCCCCTCAATTCTAGACTTTCTGAATTGTTTGTGCAAATTCCAAAAAATCATTTTTTGACATCAGGGTGTGAATACCTCCAACAGTTTCAATTTAATTCAATTTTAAAACTATTTTTAAAACAAGGTAAATGTGTGTTACCTCTCTGTCTCTTCTCTCGTCAGTGATCTCTGCTGAGTGTCTCTGCTCTGACCTGACTCTACCTCTTCCTCTTCCTCTTGTACTTCTTCCCTCTTTACGCTACAATAAGTTTCCAGGAAGTTTCTCTAAACACTGCTGGCCATCACTTCCTCTCTCCTTAGGCCACCACATTTACAGACATAAAATTACATTATATATAAGACATGTAGTTGAAAATGTGCAGCTTTAATACTCTTTAATGCAACATCTTTGTTTCATTAAGAATAGGAAGTATTAAATATGTGTTTCAAAAACTTAGCATCTTAAGAAACCAGTTACATCATGATCATTTTCAATAACTGTCAAAGATATTATTACATTATTAGTTTATTAATGTATAGAAAAATATAACTCCTGTCACTGATGAAGTTAATTTAATACCTGCATATTAAAAAATGATCTGGATTCACCCCAGTTCTTAATTTTAACTGCATGTAGCCTCTCTGAAAGAATTTCTGCAACTGTAAGAGTATGTTTGTATATGGATAAATGGTTTACTGTGCAGAATCTTGTTCAAAGTTGTAATCACTCAAATGATTATTCATTTAAACATTGCCTAATGTGGCATCACTTTAACATCTCTAATAACTTCCTTTTCGCACATTAAAGGTGCTAGATATAATTCTTACTATTTATAACTTTTAACTTTTTTATCATCTGCAGTTTTAACAAACTGTCCTTATCAGCTCGAGGGTTAAGCCCCCCACAAAAAACAAAAACTAAGACAGTCAGCCTGGCTCCTGAAACACATTTGTTAAAAAAGGGAAGTAATCTTTGACTTATTGAAGGGCTTTAACATTAATAGAGCTACAGAGGAAAATGGGGGCAAATGTTTTAACAGCTTGCAAGACAAACGCCATAAAATGAAAAGATGAAAAATAAAACTGAAAGACATAGTTCTGATCTGTACCGCAGAATTAAAAAATAATTAATTAAAAATAAATATAAATAAATCCCTGAAAACTACTACAACTGTAGTAGTAACTTTACTGTCTTTTTAGTATGAAATTTGCTCTTTATGTTACTATACCCCTACTGCAAATCAGCAAGGAACAAATAGAGAATTTCCTACTACAGAAACAGCAGTTTTGGATATATGTTGGAAGGCACCCACTTGATTTATCTAACTCAGACTACTAAAGTCTCATGTTAACATTAGTTGATCTTTGAATCCTTCTTTGCACAGAATGAGGTCTGTAAATTACATCCCTTACATTGGCACTGCAATTAGAAGGGATCAAACTCTTTTAATATACATTTGGCCATGCAAGTATTATACTGAGACAGATTTGAAAATATGTTAATCTATTCCTTGAGTTTCTTTGCAGAAAACGGATGAAGTCTGAAAATGAAACAAGTCGGCTCTGTGAAAGTGAGGCAGTGCTTTGAGCCAAATGCTGATGTTAACAATGTACAATGTTTATTATATTCACTAGCTTAGTTTAGCATATTAGCCTGCAAACATTTGTTAACGACCACTAAATACAAAGCACAGATGATGGCACTATAATAAAAGTTATCATCAAAGTTATTACAGTTCATCCCTTCCATCTTTTTAAGGAATTTCATTCAATAGTTGAGATATTTTAGTCTGAACCAAGGTGGTGGACTGATTCCCCTTTTCCACCAAATGAACTCTGGTTCTTGAACTGGTTCTGTTCAGGATTCTTGGAACCATGGTGCTATCGAGCAAACCTGCTGTGTTTCCACCAGTCTTGAGCAGAACCAAAAATGCATCAGTAGGTAAAGACCTTGCACAATGCACCAATGGACACTCTTTTTTTCCCCATGGATTCTCACATCTCTTGTGTTGCCTTTGCGGTTCATACTTGAAAACCTGTTTATGTTTTTGGTTCTCAGCAGGAAATCAACTTTTTGAGTTTCAAACCAGTTTATTTTTGGTTGAATTACTCAAAACTGGTCAAATTTAGGTGAGCAGGTGAGCTGGAGTGGAATCCGTTCCATGTTGGTGGAAGAAGGATATGACTCACATTTATATCCAACATCTGATAACCAGCTGGACCAACCGAAAGGGCACAACATACTAAAGCAAAATAACATTCAAAAAATGATATTCTGCCTGGCTTTCAGGCCACCTTTAGTTAAAGGAATGTATATGCAAATCCCTTAACATGCAGGGGTGTGAAGTGACTCTGTCACAGTTTATTTCAGGCTGAAATTTGTGTTTGAAGATCACAGCGCTGTGGTAGAAACTGTTCACAGGAATGTCATTGATTCACCAGGATAACAATCCATCATATCAATCAGCACAGTCCTTACATCTCACCCATTATGTCCTTTACATTGGAGTACACTGCCATGTCCTCCCCTTCCTCCTTTTCTGGGCCACCATGGTTTGTCTCTTCATTCTCCTCTATCATGGCCTCCTCCTCTTTGCCTTCCAACATTTCCCCTTCCTCTTGACCATCGTCTTCTCTTTCCTCTTTTACTGCTTTTTTGATTTCAGCGTACTCCGTCTCTGTGGATTCATGCTTCCTTGCTGCCTCTGTGGGACTCCTTCTTTTCAAGAGTGAGAAATCAATGTTGGCGTATTCCACGTCTTTTGACTCACTGTTGAGTTCAGGGGCTGTTTTCTCTTCCACCACATCTTCAGCCTGCTCTGGACCATGGGTCTGATCATCTTCTACTGCTTGACCATCATATATCTGTCAGGTGTAAGATAAATGTATAATAAAGTCAAGTCTAAATGATATGACTCAGTCAGCTGTAAATAGGAAACTGTACACTATACTTAGAATCTGTCTGGGATACATTTCTCAAGTCATAACTATGTTCCGTTTTTTCAGGCTGCAACTGGAGTCCTTTCTTTTATGTATGGTGTCAGCTTGAAGCAAGACTTTATCAGTCTGTACTTACAAGTGCATTGCAAAGAAGCAGAAAGGGACCATTAAAGAAGACAAGGTGTTGACTCTGATAGAATATACAGTGTCTCAAGTTTACAAGTCTGCAAGGTTCAGTGCTCTGCAAGTTAGGCACAAAATGAATGAAGCGTGGTTTATAGATACGGGCAGAGCACTGAAATTACACACTTGCATGGGTTGGTTGTCATGAGCTGCTTCTTTCAGGCTTCACCATCAGTGGCTCATTCGCCGACTGCTCGGCTACGAGCTGACTAATAACGATCCAGTCACGTGTGCAGGGTGCAAAGCATCCTTGTTGCCATTGCTCCATGATGGCGTCTCACCGCAAACTTCTCCTTATGTACCGAATATTTATTTGTTGTTGGTTTACTGGCCAAATTTCGGCGTGTGTGTTTGTTGAGGCTGCAGCCAGTCGACAATGAGATGCTGTCTCGTGTGAACTGGACGACCAACCAATCGCTCGTGGCGGCTGATCGAGCCGCGATGGTGAAGCCTGAAAAGCAGCTCGGCTCATGCAGTGTTCAGTGCTCTGCCTGTCTGAGCCTACGCCATTCATTTGTGCTTCAACTGCGAAACGCATTGCAATTTTATAACGGTACTATTATATTCTGTCGATCGCTGTGTTTCTTTGTCGCTGCTGCTGTTTGCGATGCGCTGTGAGGCGGACGATCAGAATCTTGCTTCAGGCTGAGCACCATGCATAAAGAGGGACTCCGGTTACGGCCTAACGGAACATGGTGCGACGAGGCTACGGGCGAGAGACTTCGTGCGTAGTGTGCCACGGAGAAACTGACGGCTGCTGGATGAGTCATATCGACTGGACTTGACTTTTCGTGCTACGTTTATCTTACGCCTGTTTCGGGCTGTATGATGGTTGAAGCAGTAAAGCCCGTAGTTGGGGAAGCAGGCGAATGTCGGTGGAAGGCGCCCTGGCTTTCGCGGTGGTCTTGATGAATACGCCAACGTGTTCTCGCTTCTTGAAGAAGGGTCCGGGCAACGGTACGAGACGGTACGCTGAAATCAAAAGCAGTGAAGGAAGAGACGTGATCAGAGAATGACGGAAGGCAGAGGAGAACATGATGAAGGAGATGAGGACAGGCCATGGTGACCTTGAAAGGAGGAGGGGAGGGACGTGGCAGGCAGCTGCTGTGTGTGGGTGGGGATGTGGTGTGCTGGTTGTTGTCTGAGATCAATGACATTCTGTGAACAGTTTCTGCCGGCGCTGTGGTCTTCAGGCAGGTTCGGCCTGAGCTGGCTTTGTGACGATGCGCTTCACGCCCGTATTGAGGGATTTTGCTGCCACATTCGGCACAGCTGAGGTGACGCAACCGGGCAAATGTGTTTGCGAGATGTTGATACCTGGCACCGAGTATTGACCTTCGGTTGATTATCAGATGTTGGTTATGAAATATTGGTCATAACCGCTATTTCCGCCAACATGGAGATGATTCACTCGCTCTGCTCACTAAGTTAACCGGTACAGTAATTCGGCAAAATAACTGGTTTAACTCAAAGGATGATTTCCTGCTGAACAAAACGCCAAACGAATTTTTCAGTATGAACCACTGGCGCAACACAGAAGATAATGAGAATCCGTGGGGAAAAAAGGTGTCCTGGTGCGTTAATGCAGGTCTTCCTGCTGATGCATTTTGTTCTGCTCAGGACTGAGCTGCAACAGGCTGCTCGACCGCACCATGGTTCAAGAATCAAAACGAACCAGTTCCAGAACCGAGTTCATTTGGTGGAAGGGGATCGATCCTGCCCAGCAGTTCGAACTCATGTCTCGGCTGACCAGATGAATTCGCCAAAGATGGGCGAACTGACAACGCGATGGCACGGTATGGTGCCGTCATCGACGCGTGACGGTGGTCGTTAACAAGCGTTTGCGGGCTATGTGCCCAAACTGGCTGATGATATGACAAACGTTATGCGTGTTAACATCGGCGTTTTGGCTCAAGCCACTGCCTCGCTTTCGCAGGAGCCGCTGTTCGTTCGAACTATCCGTTTTCTGGCTCGAATAGTTAACATCCTCAAGTCTGTCGGCTATAATGCTTGCGTGACAAATGTAAAGTTTGATCACTACAGTGCGAATGCCAATGAGGATATATTACAGACCTCATTCTGTTAAAATTCAGATCAACTGGCCTCGACCCAACGTGAGGACACAGTGGTCTGAGGATTGGGCCTCAAGTAGTGGTGTAGCTTCAACGCTGTATCAAAACTGCTGTTTCTATAGTGAGGAGATTCTCTGTTGTTCGCGCTGATTGCGGCTGAGGCTATGTGTTTTATGAAAGAGCAAATTTCATGCTAAAGACATTAATACTACTACGGTTGTGATAGTTCGGAGACGACCGCTGTTTGATGCAATTGATTATTTTTGATTCTGCGGTACAGATCGAGAACTGTGTGCGCCGGTTTATTTTTCATCTTTTCGTTTGTGGCGTTTGTCTTGCAGTGACAATTGTTGCCCATTCCTGCGCCAGCTCTGTTGAAGCTAATGAAGTCGTTACTTCGCGCAACGGAAGTGTGTTTCGGGAGCCATTGTTTATTTTTGTTTTGATGCTCGACTGACCAGAACGATTTGTTAAACTTCCAGATGACAAAAAATGAGGGTGCTGGGCAATGAGGTGTATCAGCACTTGCTGTGCGAGAGGTTATTGAGATGAGAATGATGCGTTGAACGATCGTTTAATGAATGATCGTTGATTACTGACACGAACGGATTCTGCGGTGGCTCGTTGTCCTATGCAGGCGTGCTCTTTGGATGAAACTTTCCGGAGAAGACTTACGTGCGGTCGTAAGGCACGAATTGAATCAGATCGTTTTTTATTGTGCGGTGGGTGGCCGTCGGTGACGGGGAGTTATATTTTTTCTGTGCGTTAATAGGCAATGATATGTCTTTGACGGTTATTGAAGATGATCGTGATGTGACTGGTTTCGCTGGATGCTGAGTTTGAAACGCATATTTAATGCTTCCTGTAATGAGAACAGAGATGTTGCGATGGTGATGGCTGCGTTTTCGACTACGTAATGTGTGTGATTTTATGATGTAGTGGTGGGAGTGATGACCAGCTGATGAAGAACTCTGAGCATGGCGAAGGAGGAAATACGGAAGGAAGAGGGAAGAGGCAAGTCGAGTCAGGCTGAGACACTCGGCGAAGATCGCGACGAGAAGAAGACGGAAGGTAACACATTTGTTTAAAATAGTTAAATTGAATTGAAATGACGATGGAGAATGATATTCACACCACAATCGAAAATGTTTTAAATTTACAAACAGTCCCGAGAAAGTCTGAAATTGAGGATCATGTATTTTGTTGAGCTGTGTTTAGCTGTTGTGCGTTGAATGCGGCAAAAAGTTGATTTGATAACGGCTCTGTGGTGTAATGGCTCAGGTGTGGTAGAATTTGACCAACGCTCGAAATCGTGAGCATGCCATCCTGTGTTCCGTCTGTGCGTGATCGCTGCTAAGTATTTATCGGTTCACCTGAACTCGCCTTATCATCTGTATTTTATGTGACCTGTGTGCTGCAAACTGTTGTCCTGTGAAGGCTGACGACGACTGAAATGATCGGATATTTGTTATTGACTGTTCTCGTAATTTGTCCACAGGAACAGTATGCAGATAATGCAGAGGACATTCACACTGAGAGATACACCAGCGATGGTCCAGGGAAGAAATGTACTGGGTCCATGATGTTGCACAACATTGGCTGTTAGAAATAACATCATACAGTTAGTATGACTGTGGAGGTGATGATGACTTAATTCACTATATAACCACATTTTTGGCAGTGAGTCACTTATAAATGATGCATACCATGAACTCAAAACATTTTCAAAATAAAAATATTGTATTTTATTTATGAAACAGCCATTGTGGTCTGTATTAACAAGTTATCACTTATCACAAAATTATAAACTAGAATCTAGCGAAATAAATAAGAAATGTGAGAGAGTAAAGTACCATACTCACAGGTCACATTCAGAGTCACCGTCTCCTCTGTGGTCATATCTCCTCTGAAGCTGACCTTACAGGTGACCTCTGTGCCGTGGTGTTCAGCTGACAGGTTAAAGGTCAGAGTTGAGGTTCGTCCCTGATTGGCTGTGATGTTTCCTGTGATGTGAGGGTCCTTCTCTCCTGCTCCTCTCCATGTCCAGGTGATTTTAGGATCAGATCCAGAGCAGAGACCAGGAGCAGTGCAGGTCAGTGTGGTCTGCTGTCCCTCTGTCAGAGGAGGAACCATCACTGTGGGCTTCTGACTCAGACCTGATAGGAGAGCAGTCTGTGAATGGAATCACTTAAATTTGGGCTAAAATAATCAGATACTTTGTTGAACATTTAAGTGTGGCAGCCAGTAGGAGCTGCTGCAGTTCCTGCTGATTACCCACAGATGTCAGCAAATGTCAAACATTACTTAATATCCCATTAAGACAGTAAATACACCGTATGTCGGTGCAGTTCATATATTTGTTGTTGCTCTTTATACCTTTAATGACACAGTTGCTCTTCAGAGTATGTAACTCTGTCTGCCCTCCCACTCAGTCATTAACCTGTACCATTAACTCTGAGTTGATATGATCCAGAGTCTGTCTCCCTCAGTTATTGATGATGATGCTGCAGTTGTTCTGACTCACATCAGGCTCCAACAGAGACACTCGTCCTCTAAACTCTGAAGGCTGAAACCTTATGTTCTTATCTGAGTGGAATATCATGTCTAAATCATCACATTGTTGTTTAGTTGGTTCACATTTGAACCAAACTATATTTTGGGGTTTAAATGTATAAGCAGTAGTGAAAGAGCACGGTATCACAACACAGAGTCCAGCCTCGGCTGTTATTTCTCCTTCAGGCAGAGTGATACAGTAATAACTTTGACAGGATGTTCTTCCCCACTCTGATGCACCTGTTAACACAAACAGTAAGAAAAACACAGGGACAGCAGAGATTTAAATTGTAATAACACCATGACATTTAATAAATAATGAAGAAAAACTACTATTCCTGAGATATACTGTGTCAGTTTTAACTGCTGTTGTCAGCAGTGTTGAGCAAACACAACATAATGGAACATACATCCTTATCCATAATATCTTTGGTAAACAAATACCTCTTTATCTGTGAGCAATGCTGCTAATGAGCTGGTTGATTCAAGGTGGAAAATCTAAATACTTGTAATCAGGAAGCTTGTCAGGAGGACATTTATAAAGGATACTTATCATGGTGAGTTATTGCTAACTATTTTGTTCATATCTTAAATGGTATCAGAACAAAATTACAATAAAAAGGGTGAATACCTGTATAAGCACTGCTGCTTCTCACAGAGAAAAGCAGAGTTGCCCAGATGAGAACAAACATCTTGATCTGATGTTTGAGACAGTCACTCTCTTCCTCCACAGGACAAACTTTACACTAAAAAAAATGCAGTAGACATGTAGAAACTGAACCAAAGTAAACTTCACAGTCAACATCAGCATCTTAAAACAGGATGTTGCATGTTAACTGATTCCTTAATTGCAAGAGTAACACACTTTACCCAGGGGTGTAAAGCACTTTGTGATATTTGCTCTTCAAAGTTCCTTTATGAATAATAATAATAATAAACAATAATCTTTACAACAGCAGCTCTGAAACAGTAAATATCTATAATCCCTGCCATGTTCCAGCTTTGAGCCATCTGCACTTATTACAGTTGATGCAGTAAATGATTGACCACACTCCTGCACAGTCCACTCTTACTTTACCAGAAAGCCAGGAATGTGGAAAAGTGTTGCTCTCATAACATAATCCTTCACAAAAAATATGCTAAGTATTATTTAAAAGTTGTATTTTACCTCTTTCTGTCTTGTTCTCTCCGCAGTGATCTCTGCTGAGTGTCTCTACTCTGGACTGACTCTTTCTTTCCTCACTTTTCTGTTTCTTCCCTGTTTGTGCAACAGCACAGTTTCAGGAAGTTTCCCCGCTCATTGCTTAGTAACATTTCTCCTTTTACTGAGACTGACTGGCCTTTATACAGTTAGAGTGCCCTAATATCACAATATGTATATTGTATATCTATTTACAAATTTGCACCTTCATCATTGAGTAATGAAATAAATAAAAAAAACATTTTGTTTACTTGTTTTTGTTAAGATTATCTCAATGGCTGTGAAGTAATGTCAAACTTTCCAAAAAGGGAAGTCTTGTAAATCTGTGATTTTTTTTTTTTTTTTTTTTTTTTAATCTTGCTATCTTGAGAAACCAACAAACCGGTACATGAACTGGGAACTTTTCTTCATGTGGTTTCTTACATGACTGTTTGTTTTTGAAGTTTTAATAATGAATGACTATATGTCAAATGCAGTATAGCTTATTTTTAAATCTCTTCAACAACCACAACACACACTGTGCACTGCTGGAAATGATGTGTGCTACTGGTAAAAAGCAGCATGTTTCAAAATAGTCATGTATTAATAAGATAACTTTATAATACCTAAATAGAACATATCTACTCTTACCATTTCCTCATTCGAACTGCATGCAGCCTTTTAAGAAGCACTTCTGTATACTGTATTTGTGTTTTACTTCTTGTGCAATACCAGTTGATGGTGTAGGCCAAAGTGGTACACTGAAGTGGTGATTCACTGAAACGTTTAAACTTAGGTTCAAAACATTGAACCATAACAAAAATGTGCAGGATGCAAGAATGGGATTAAATGTAGGACAAAGGGAAAATTGTTTATTTCAAGCAGTGATGTGGTATGAGAAAAAATATGGAGAAGCAAGATCCTTAACAATAGCACAAAATGTGGCAAGTATCCTACTGGTACTACTTTTTTTAAATTTGAAGTACAGTCAAAACATACACAAGTATTATCACACTGTCAACTTCAGGAGTAAAAATAAAAAAATCAAAATATACAGTTACATACATCTATAGAATATACAGCTTGTTTGTGTATTGCACAGTTCAGCATCACATAAATACTAATATCAGATTTCTGTATACTGGAGCTCACAAATGATCAGAAATCACACATGACCAAAGATGTGGCTTGATAACTGTTTGGTGGCAGGAAGTAACTGAGCACATTTACTCAGGTATTAAAATACAGTTTTGAGGTATTGCTTGAATATTTCAATACTATCTTCTTTACTGCCTTTCAGTTTTTCTTCTAAGTGAGTATTTTGCCTGTTTTGTTACCACTTTTCGTCCAGTAAAGGATCGGAATACTCTCTCTCTCTGCAGCATCAACACATATTTATGTTTTCCTACAGTCAAGACTGCGCAATTTAACATCAGGAAAGCCACAGAGCATAGAGACAGGGTGGAGTTGCTCCGTTTCACCTACCAGGATATGAAGACGACCTGTTCTTCATGTTGGCAAAGTGACCAACAAACGTTTAGTTTTATATCCCACTAGACGTGAAGTTCTCCAACGCAGAGGCTCCATAATGTTTTGGCCAAGATATCCCAGTGTCCGACTCGCTCCCGTCAACATCTCTGACCTGTGTTTACACACAAGTTAGCTTCAAAGGCTATCACTGCTCGTTAACCAACGGCACTAATCTTACAAACGCACGGAACTGATATTATTAGCAATAATAAATATGACAATTTTACGGTTTCAAACTTTCAAACTTTTGATAAAAAGCCACAGCGGTTTCCTTCCACAGACTCCAGACCAGCCAGAGCTGCGAACGACTACTCAACAGGTAACATTTTCACCTGCTGCTACCTTCAGAAGACTGATCACGTGATAGTCCAATCAGAGCCTAGAGCCCGCCCAGTCGTACTGTACAAAAGTTCTTAACGCTGACATAAAAAGACGATGCTGTTAAACATTAATCCCACAAATAGTTTTTATTAATGAATTAACTTACACAGTGCAGAAAGCAGAAAGAATCTGAATCAAGTCAAAATTTGATTTGATTTTAACAGCAACAGTTCTCCTCTGTGCGTAGTTGACATCATCTGCATAAATAAGGTTAATTTAATGTAAGCAGAAGAAAATAGTATACTGTACAATGCAAACTATAAATCAATAAATAAAACATTTAAATCAGTCTAGATCATATCGATTACATAACAATTATGCTTTTTTTATTGAGAGATGGCTTTTACATATCTAATTTCTTATTCTACTCCTTTTTTAAATGAATTTTACTTGTTTTACGTTCTTTATATAATAATTGATGGCATTGATGGATTGATTATGTCCTGTCATTGCCCCTCAGTTTCATAAATCTGTAAATCTGCATAGCATTTTTAAGCCTCTTGCTTGAAAAGTGATCTATGTCTTGGTTGAACTTCTGCTGACATTCATATAAAATAAATGATGGTACATGAGCTTGAACAAGATTTTTTTTTTGGTCCACAATTTATGTGTTTCAGTGCATAGAATAATTAAGAGAAGCTGTCAGAAAGTCACACGACTCAAGACACATTTGCTAGTTTAGAGGTTCGCCAATAACGTCATACACTGGTGATGAGTCTGTTTTCTGCAGTGCCACATAACGGCTCTCCTCTTGATTTGCTTTCAGCTTTTTATTTGCGTCCCTTCGGAGAAAAAAAAACCAAGAGAGTAAACCATGATGTGTTGCATTAACAGGGTCTTTAAAATATAACATACTGATGTAGTGACATACCAAAGGAAGACCACACAGACTGTGTAGATGATGTTCACAATGAGAGATACACCAGCAATGGCCCAGGGAAGGACTGTACTGCAAGGTCCACAATGTTGCGCAGGATCTACCATAAGAAATAACATCATGTAGAGTTTATAAATGCTCAAGTGGTGTAGTTTATACTGTACATTTTGTGGCCACTTAATTTGTAATAACCCAATTTGGGTTATAATTTTTCTGAATGGTATTGTCAAATGCTGTCTCTGAAAACCAAAGTAAAATCCACCTTTAAAGGTTTAAAGTTTTTGTTACAGCTAAATAGCCAACATTTGCATTAACTGCTGTAATAAATAGTCACTCAATAAACAGCACATTAACAGATATATTCTACTTAAGGCAGAGTAAATAAGAGAATACTTTTCTTCAAATATGTCAGACTGAGGCTTGGATCTGTCTAAAGCTGATAGAAAATATTGGTTATATACTGACAATGGTTAAAAAACTAACAAACAAAAAACACAGTGTCTTTGTCAACTGCGGCAGCCAAGAAAAAAAACTAAAAAACTGTTGTAGTGAGCTAGTTCTGTGGTAAGATTGTTATACAGTTGTCCCTCACTATAACGCCGTTCACCTTTCGCGGCCTCGCTGTTTCGCGGATTTTTTTTAGTGCAATTTTGCATGCTTTTTTTTACAGCGTATGAACACGCATTGTGTTCTGCGTCCTGATTGGCTAAGGGACTGTAGACCATTGTCAATCAATCCCCTCCGTGCCGTGTCTCCTGTACAGTACAGAATGCGTTCGGCTTGCCAAATTTACATAAATGTTCGATCGCTAGCAGCGTGACTCTGAAGTGCTGTATGTTTGCAAGTTTTCTCCCCGACAACGTTTGAACTTTGAGAGTGTTTAAACAAGAGAGAAATGTGAGAAAATGTTAATGCCTGTCTGAGAAAAGTGTATAAAGTGTGTGGTGAGGGGTTTTACAGCCTTAAAACATATAATTGTAAAAAAAATAAAGCTGACTACTTCGCGGATTTCGCCTATTGCGGGTTATTTTTAGAACGTAACCCCCGCGATAAACGAGGGACCACTGTATTTGTTTGCTCTCCCTTGATGTCAAATCATATATGAAGTGACTGTAGATGTGTATGTCACTGTATGTAACGTATTTGCTATGGCTGTTCATACCTATAACAGTAATATTTGCTTTAGACTCAAATGTGAAGCCAGTCTTCACCACATTCAGGAAACCACCAACTCTGAGTTGATATGACCCAGCGTCTGACTCCCTCACGCCACTGATGATGATGCCGCAATTCTTCTGATTCACATCAGGCTCCAACAGAGACACTCGTCCTCTAAACCCAGACTGAATATTTCTGCTGTTACTGGAGCTAAATATTTGTTTGTCAGGTAAATCACACCTTTGTTTAAATGGATCACATTTGTACCAAATTACACTTTTAACATCAAAATCAGCAGCAGTAGTGAAAGAACACTGTAAAACAACAGGGAGTCCAGCCTCTGCTGATATTTCTCCTTCAGTCAGAGTGACACAGTAATCATTTTGTGTGCAGTGTTGTTTTCCTCCAGGAAAGGAAGCTGTTAATGAAAAGAGACAAGTTTTAAAATGACAAATAAAATGTTTAGATTTTGATGAGACATGAAGAGATCACTGATGAAGAAAAGCTATCTACACATTTAACCTGTTGTCAGCTGCATTAAACCATTATGTCTGTTCACTGATGTACAAGGTTGACGTTAAGTACTGTCTCAGCCAGTCAGAATCCTCTCTGATTGTAGATACAATTATATTATTGCTATATCAACCATTCAGCTTTTATTTATTTTTCACAGTATATTTGATGAATTATTGCTTCATTTACATGTAACTGATATTTAAGAAAAATCTATCCCAGGTATCCCAGGCTGATATGACTCTCTGATTATAGATACATCAGTTATACAATTTATATATCAAATAATCAACTTCATTTTTTCATATCTTCATCGTGAGTGAATGCTTCATTTAATTTGAAATGATATTTAGGAACAATCGATTCCAGATAATTAATTGACGTTATGGATAATCCCAGTTTTAACTATCTACAAGTCACATACTCTACCTGTGCCAGCGTTGTTGCCTCTCACAAAGAAGATCAGAGTCGCCCAGATAAGAATAAACATCTTGATCCAATGGTTCAGACGGTCAGTCTCTCCCTCTGCAGGATTCTTTCTTTCAGACAAAAACTACAATGAACACACAGCAAACGCAGCTGATGAAACTGAACCAGAGGGTGATACTAAACAGCAGCTCCTGAGCATCTCAAAGTTCCCCAACCAGAGTCCATATTACTTTGTTGATTATGTAAAAGATGAATCAATCTTTTTTTTTCATTTATAGTTTTGAAAATATTAACAAAATAGGTTTTACCTCTTTCTGTCTCTTCTCTCCTTAGTGATCTCTACTGAGTGTCTCCACTCTGAATTTACACTTGATTCTTTCTTTTTTACTTCTTTTATTTTGGCATGCAGTTTTGCCGCACTGTTTGTGTCTTATCACAAGGAAGTTGTGAAAATTCAGAGAGGGGAAGTATCTGTATCAGTTTTGCCATCTTGAAAAAAAACAAGAGTAGATGCACGATGCAGCAGTTTCTTGGAGCCTAATTTGTTTAAAAGAGGTGATGACAGGAGGTTGTGATACAAACAAAATATGATGATTACAAACTCTGAAAAGTTCAGCAAGGTCTTCACTTCCTCTGTCACCTTAGGAGGTTTTGTGTGTAACCTTTCTTTTTTACTGCTGCACTATAGAGAGTATAAATACAGCAGGCATACTAGTATGGTTTAGTAATATGTCTCAACACAAGGTTGTTACCAGTCGTCCAAGTTTATAGGCAGCAGCTACTTAGAGGGCTGTTGAATTTTGTTCTATGTATGTGTTTATTATCTCTGTTTTATTGTATTTCATTGATTGCACTGTATCTATGTGTCTACAATGACTCTGTATGTGTGTACCAAATTTCGTTGAAGGTACTACAGTGACAATAAAGTTTCTTTATGTCCCTATGTGTGTGTGTATACAGTACATATACACCAGAACATGTTTTTCACTGCACTGGAAACTTCTGCTTCTAATCCATATTACAGTTACAAAAAACTTTGACTTGATTTAACTTGATGCAGCCTCTTAGAAAGATGCAAATCTGTATTTTGAGTGTTTATTATGATTTCCATTCTACAATCTGCAGATACTGCTCTCAGCGAAGTCTCTTAAACATCACCTTATATGGCGTCAATCTATTCTCAGTGTCTCTGCGTAACTTCCTTTAAGTTACACAGCTTCCTTTAACTTTAAGCATAACTTAGGGGTGCCACTGTCTCAGTGTCATTCTGTCAAATTCTGTCACAGTCACTATGCAGTCACTACAGAGAGGTCAAAGTGCAAAGAGTCGCACAGTTTGACTGTGTTTGTTGTACACATACACATACACATACACAAACACAAACACACACACACACACACACACACACACACACACACACACACACATACAGAGTGATCAGCTGAGTAGGCAGGCTGTGGTGGACACAGTAAACTGAGTTAATGACAACTATGCTTGTTACTCTAAGTGCAACACAAAGTAAAAAGTACAAACCACCTATTCAGTGAGCATTGACTTTACTGTAAAATAAAACAGAACAATATTATTTCTGTAAATTGTCTATTAATTACCAAAGCATTTATCAGTAATACAGTTAAGATGGAAAAAATATGAAAGTGTTATGTTGAATGTTAATTTAAAGGGTGGAGCTCAATGATANCTGCCAATCGAGTGTCTGTCTGCGTGTGTCTGTGTGTGTTTGTGTGTTTATGTGTATGAGAGAGAGTTTCCACTGGAAGTAGTTATTACAGGGTAATGTCAGATGTGCAGACAAGGAATGTGGCCAGTAGTGACGGAGGAGGAGCACGATCGCTGCTTCACTGTCATCTTTCTTCATTAGTTACATGTGAGGAGTTGATTTGTTGGCCTCCTTTCTGCTAATAGTGTAGAGTTTTTTCAAGTGAAGACCTTATTTCATTAAACCAGGTTCCCTCCTTTTGTACAGTGGATGTTGCTGTCACTAATCAGCTTGAAAAGCGTAAAAGATGAAGATCATTGATAAATTCCACCGGATGTTTACTTCCCCAACATCTGCCATCTGAAAAGCCTAGAGTTGTAGCTGTTTACACCTGGTACAACAGTGCCTTCCTTTCCATTTGCAGCTGTTCATCTTCAACATGTATGACATTTTTCAGCTTTTTGGAGCTCTCCAGCAGCAACCACATACCCCAGGCTGCCTTCTGTCATCCTCTCTCTTACACACATCTACACTCACTCTGAATAGGTCAACATGTGCTATCTGACCTGACCTGACCTGACCTGACCTTCCTCATGACCTGCATTTAACATGGGTTGGACACTGTTCGGCTCGGCTGAGGAGGCATCTCTGCAGGGATGAGAATTTATTATTGATATTTTCACAACATCTATGTCACTGGCCACCGCACCACTGCAACAAAAAGGGAGGACATGCAGGAAACCAAGAAACTAAAGCGAAACAGAAACATATCAATATTTGGCGCTTATTCTTCACACAGGAGAACCTGGTTGCAGCTTTTCATGTGTGTGGAATTAAAGTTGCAGGCTGGAATCTGTGTAAATGGTGGTGACCGCGGTTTAACCTCTGACAAAAAGACCTGAATGAATGGGTCAAAGGCAGGTTGTTTCAGTAGATGCCATCGTAAGAGAGTAACTCTGCCCCCCATATTCATTCAACAAAATGTAAAAATCCACACAGTAAGATAAGGAGTAAACAAATGATGAAAATATTAACAATTACCTCACAGAAAGAGTGATAGAAACAGAGAGGGAAAATGGAAGATGAGAGAAGGGAGGGAGAATGTGTGTGGGTGTTGCGTACTACGCGGGACCTCGGCACTGCAGCATTCTTTCTGTGTGTGTGTGTGTGTGTGTGTGTGTGAGTGAGTGTGTGAGAGAAAGGAGAGAGGGAGAGGGTGAGTAAAGGTGGGGGGCACTCTTGGGACCCCTCCAGCACTGCAGCAGGTTGCGTGTGCATGGGTGAGTTTGTGTGTGTGTGTGTGTGTGTATTCTCCAGCCCCCACACAACCAGTGGGTCAAGCTTACACCCCTCACATCAGCCCCCCCGCCCCTGGTTGCCATGGAAACACACCTTGAGCGAGCCCTCCAGAGAGGTGCATACTCCTCCTCCTTCCGTCCACTGCTCTCTTCTTTGCTGCACTCTTTCTTTATCCCAACGCCTCTGTTGCTCTCCCTCCATCCATCCCATCATCCCTCACTCCATTCCTCCCTCTACAGTCCTCCTTCCTCTCTCTCTCTCTTTCCATTTCTTTCTCTTGCTGCCTCTCCCTTGCTGTCCTCACCATCAGTCGCCTGGGTTGGTTTACGGCCTTTTTGCCGCAAGGGACTAAACACACACACACACACACACACACTTTCCTACTCCTTCACACACACACAGCCTCATATAGTGTGGGGATGGAGGGGGGTTGACAGGAGCAGGGAGGGGCAGTAATGGGGGGTAGATGCGATGCCCGAGGGACCCCCGGCAGTGCATACAGAGACAGAGAGAGGAAGGGATGGTGGGGGCTGGGACACCCAAAGGAGTTTCCCAGCCCAGACTAAGAAAGGGTTAAGAGGTGTGTGTATGAGTGCATACTTTGTGTCTGTGTGGTGTGTAATAGGGGCAGGCAAGCACCTTAGGGATCCATCCCCAACACAAATCAAGAAGCTCATTTATGTTCTGCTGCATGTTGCAGGGGTCTGTGATGAGGCCAGCTTGAATGTGTTTTGTGTGTGCATGTATTCATGTGTGTGAGTGTGTATTGGTGTGACGGGGATGATGCCACCTGGTCCCTCTCCTCTGGTCAATTAGCAGAGAGAGAGAGAGAGAGGAGGGTAATGGGAGAATGAGACTGAGGGAGAGCATGAGCAATGAGGGTGTGTGTGTGTAACAGTATTGATAGTGGACTTGTAATGGTGACTGCAGTATGGGCTTCTGTGTGTCCTCCCTCCTTCCTGCCTGCCTTCTGTCCATCCACACACATAACATTACATTCTGTCCTCACATTGTTTCTGTTTCCTCTTTTCTCTCAATACTTCATCTCTGATGAAATTGCATCAGTAATTCTACAGATGTGCAGCAGCCACCCACCAATTAACTGTGCGCCTTTTCTCAGTTAAGAAGGAACATAGCTTTGGAGTTGGGTCAAGCTCTCTCTCCCTCTCAGTCATATTTAAAAGCTGTCTCTGTCTGCCTCCCTCTCTCACATGTGTTTTGAATGTTGTTGCTTGTTTCTCTGCTGCCTGCTACAAAAATAATAACACTACATAAAATGTTCATGTCGACTATTGCAGGTGCAACCTGGACAATAGCAAACACTTTGAAACTGAGTGCTATTTTTTCTTAAAGGTTCTTTTTTAAGTCTATGCAGAAACACCTGACCAGGTATTATATTCCCTGTGGAGAAATCAAGAAAAATGTCTTAACTAGTGCCCTGGTTACCACAAGAGTTGGCATAGCAACAAATCAAGAACAGCCTACTATGCACAATGGGAAATGTCAGCACAGCTTGAACAGCTTAAAATGCTCATTGTGTCATGGTCATTCCATCATACAGAAAGATTTGCATTGTATTACTGCTTTCATACGTTTATACTGGTCTAGCTATCACATTAAATTATTAACAATTACCAGTGTAAAAAAGAAAAGGGCGGACATGGCTTGATGCATGTTTTCGCACAATTTGCAGGCTCCTTAGCCAGATGAGTGACCAAGGATACAAGGCATAAAATAATCCCCAAAGTTGCTTTGATGTACATTAAAAAGCAGAAAAAGTTCATACTCTGTTGTGTGATAACAAACTCGGAGTCCTAACCTTCACCCTGCCTCTCCCTCTCTCTCTCTCTCTCTCTCTCTCTCTCTCTCCCTCCTCATCCCTCTCCCCTTGTGTTCTCTGTCCCAGCCTAGGCCTCCCAGGGTTGTGTGTGTGTGTGTGTGTGTGTGTGTGTGTGTGTGTGTGTGTGTGTGTGTGTGTGTGTGTGTGGTGTGCTGGTGGATCAAATGCACTCTGTGAGGCAAAGCGTAACGGCAGGATGCTGTACGACTCTGTCATCTCACTATGGGTCACATACACACACACACTCGCTCACACACGGCCTGGGTCTCAGAGGGGGACAGCATACAGACACTGCAGTCCCCACACACACTGATCAAAACAATGTATTTGTCAGAAAAGAGAACTCTTTCATGGGACACACGCACACAGGCACACACACACACACACACACACACACACACACACAGAGGCGTTGGAGGCCTCTCTCCATGCCCTTGTTCCGGACAGCCCAATTATCTCTATGCACCTCACTGTTTTCCCTTCAGTTCTCCCTCTCTCTGTCTTTCTGTCTTTCTCTTTCCCTCTCTCACTCTAGTTTTGTCTTTTTTCATTGGTAGCCATGTTTTCACTCACCCTACAATTGATTGACATTTAATTAACTTCTAAAGTTTCTGTAGTAAGGCTGATGGCTTTATTGACGTCATCTGTGTGTGGTGGCCTAGACACACACACACATTCTCCCAAATACAAGAAAAAGTAACACACAATACACAAAAGAAGCTAATGTTGATTTACTTTAATGATATGGTATGATTGTTGCTGAAACAATCATTCAGTTCTTCAAGTAAATAAAACTGTTTCTATAAAACTCTCAAATATGAGGATTTGTTGCTTTAAGTTTTTCTTGATTTAATATTTTGCAAAAATATTTGGCGTTGTTAGGTAAACACAATAGAAGAAAGACAAATTGATCAGTAATTATGAAATAATCATCACAGCGTCTCAGTAAAAACACATTATTTCTTTTATGTAAAGTTATTTATTGCTTTATGATTAACAACAGAGACAAACAGGGGTAAGACATAACAGCACGTCCTCATTTAGTTACTGCAATTATAGACATAGTTGGAGTTGTCTTATGTGGGAGTCTGCTTCTACCATATAGATGATCAGTGATTTTGTTTTTGTAGTTGCAGCTTGAATACCTGCAGTAACTTTGTCGTATACAGTATTAGTAAGTAATAAGTATTAGAGGTGAGGATGTCACTGTCTTAACTCTTGGACTCTGGGTAATAGGCACATCATTGTTCACTGTACATGTAAAGGTAGCTGATATTTGACCACTCTCTCTGATCCTGGCTGCGTGGGAGAGTGTGAAACAACTTCTTAAGAAAGCGCCAAGGTGCCTTCTACAGACACACACACAAACACACACACACTGAGATCACTGAAGCTTACTTACTTACTTATTCACCCTCTGTCTCTATCTGTGCCATTTGTATCTCTGTCTTTTGCTTGTGTTAAGTTTAAAAAATATTTTAAGAAGACATGCATTGTGGAATAAAAGTGTGCTTTTTACTAAGACAAGGAATATTTACACGATAATGAAAACATGAAATGTGACGATTAAACTGGTAGTGCTGTACACTCCTCCCTCTCTCTCCCTCTTTCCCTCTGTGTGTCTCACTCCATGTGACTCTCTCCTGCTGTTTCAATCTCCTAGTAAATGATAATGAACCTCTATCTGTCTCAGTATGTCTCGGACACACTGGCGCCCCACACAACCTAGCAGCCTTTGAGGTTTGCGTGTGTCTGTGTGTGTGGAAAGGGGATGTTTGGGGACCGGGACCATGGAGCATACGATCTCATCCATATAAGCACATGTGGCACCCACCACACTCTCACACACACACACACACACAAACACACAGCTATTGAGACAGGATTAGGGCACCCTTGTGTCGGCCTTTGAGGCAAGGAGAGATATGGAATCTTTGTGCGTGTGTGTGTGAGTGAGTATGGGTGTCATGGATGTATGATTGAAGACGTTATTAACCCCGCGATCCCCTGCAGCTCTGCAGCTGAAGTTCTGCAGACTGTTTGGATGCGTGTGTGCATGTGTGTGTGTATGTGTGTGTTTGTCCACACTTACAGGACATGAGATAAGTGATAAAAAGGGTAAAAGACACAGATTGTGTTCTCCATGAATTGTCTGTGTGTATCTCTGAGTCAGGGTGTGTGTGTATGTTTGTGTGACTTTGTGTATGTGTGTGAGCAACTCCACAGGGGGTCACAGATTGGCCCGCAGAAGACACCATCTGATGTCTCCGGGCAGTACAGTCCTATGGTGTGCATGTTGTGTGGCCTCACGCGGTGCATGTGTGTGTATGTGTGTATGTGTGTGTGTGTGTGGGCGACTGGGGCATTGGTCCTGTATGGTACAATGGCGATAAGGACAACAGGCAGGAGACCTGATCGTCGAGGGGTGCATGTGTGTGTGTTTATGACGCCCACCTTTCATCTGGCCTTTCACTGTGGGTGCTGTGATGTCACTCACACCTTCTTAAACTAGACACAGATACACACAAACACACATAAACACTGATATAATCCCCAAGTGAGAATGATGAGGAAGGACGGAGGCTGGTTGTGGATAGTCTCTTGTGTGTTTGTGATGAAGGTATCAGCTCTCTTAGTCTCATTGTTCACTTGTCTTTGTTTCTTATTACTCATTTACACCAGAGCACTGCATGTACAATGGTCTGGCTTACTACGCAATGACAAATTGTGGCATTTAGAAGAATAATAAGGCTCTATACACAATCTCAACAGCTTGTACAAATGTATCAATGAAGCCCCCCCCCTGTACTGACAAACAGAAATAGTAGTAAAAGAGACATTCACAGACTGAAAACGACAAGGAAATAAGTATAGTATATGTGAAGAGATGTAACAAAGGGTGAGGAATTTGAATTGGAGCCCACACAAATTAATCAGCCGGTGAATGGACCAAGAGGGACGATAAGGAGACATGTAGGGAGGAATGAGCAAAGTGAGGGATGGATGAGTGACTGCATTGGGGGAGGGCGGATAACGAGGACAGAGGGAGGGAAGGAAGGATGGCTATAGGAAGGGCAGATCATCCACAGCCCCAGTGGGGAGGACAGACAATTACCAGTTGGGGCAGATATGGCACTGGGGTTGGTGTGTGTGAGAGTTGGGGGAATGTACAAGGGAGAAGGAAAAATGAAATGAGAGCATGCAGCAGGGGAAAAGAGGGAGTGTGTGATACAACCTATATCATAATGTCTGTCTGAACAACTCAACTGATTTGGAGCTGAGCCTTTAATTTCCAGTTAAATGAAAATGTTTGCCAGTGGAGTGTGATATGTTCACTTGTTTTCAGTGCAATTTATCTTATTTTAAAATTGTTTCCTGGTGCCAGGAGAATGTTTTAACTCAATATATCCTGTTTTCCATTCTGCCTTCTACAGTACTTACACTACTGTATACCACATAATTTCTGAAACAAGTTACATTGTTCAAGAAACAATATTGCCCATATTCAGATTTTTAAAAGATTTTTTTAGGAGTAATACAATTTTAATAATACTAAACATTACGATGGACAAGGCCAGGGGGGAAAATGTGGAGTAAAACTAAAGTCAAGCAGACCTTTTTCACATCTCATGTCATGCCATCAGACATGATTTGTCAAGGTGTAACTAATAATAACATCCTCAAATTCTGCAGCAGAGCCATCATAATGTTAGTAATGTAGTTCCACCTGTGCTTCTCCTACTGTAACAAGTGAAAATGACTGCTGATGTTTACAGTGGCATGACAGAACAAGTTTGGGAGCCACTACACTGTAGTTTAACAGAGTGAAATTGGTGAATACATCTCACATTGATAAACCTGTCATTGCCAAGTGCAAGTTTCTTCTTATATATGTCTGAACGCATCAGTATGCAGAGAGTGTCTGACAGTTTTTGTATGTGCATGAGACATCTGTTGTGTGTGTTGCATTAGTATTCTAAAATAATGTCATATGTTGCTGTTTTCGTGTTGCTTAATCCAGCCTACACATGCGTGTCTGTCTCCTATTTGCAGAGGAGGGCATCAATCACGAGTGCAAGCTGTGTAACCAGATGTTTGATTCACCTGCCAAGCTGCTTTGCCACCTGATAGAGCACAGCTTCGAAGGCATGGGAGGTACCTTCAAGTGTCCCGTCTGCTTCACAGGTGAGAGACACATACGCACAAAAACACACATTCACCTTCAAGGACAGTAGCACAGATAAGTCCTACTCACTTGTTTCCTGTCTTTGTATTTAAAATGGACACAGAGACATTGAGATACATATTGGACTCAAAAACATAAGAACAAATCACATAATCACATACACACACACTAGTAAATCAACAGAAACATGGATCTGTATCCATTTTGTAGCACTGTGTATATCTAATTAGACATATAATACTGTAGATATTCCTTTGAGGTAATACCTGCTTTGTGTTTTATATGCTATGTACTCTATTATCTGTTATTTGTCAATATGAATGTTCACCACACATTCTGTAAGCACTAAAGTTGCCCCAGCTTATAACAAATGGAATGCTTATCTTAGTAAAAATGTAAGATGAGGTTAATATTGCTGCTGGAAACAGGGTTAGCACTTAAATCTTTCCTGACATCAGCTCCGGTACCTGTTGTGGCTCCAAAATGGCTCTCTCTGGGTTACCCACATCATGATACATGGAGTAAATGTGCTGTAATGGCTGTAAAGTTTTTGGTTTTGGGTAAACACTGAGAACACATTAGGAATATTCATTGTTTTAACATTTCTAACTGTGGGAGTAATATTCCAGCAGGGTGCCACTGCTAAAGAAGTACTTACTGTGTGTGTGCAGAAGTTCATGCAATAATACCACCAAACAGGCGAAATATGAAGTACCCCATACCTTTGCAATCCACTGGAGGGCCGAAACAAAATGCTGGATGACCAAATTAGACCTGCAGTGTTCAGAGTTCCGTTCAACACCTACAGTATTTTACCAGCAACTAAGTCAGCACCTTTGCTCTCTCCCTCTCTTCCTCCATCTCTGACTCTCTATCCCGTTATGCTTACTCTCTCTCTCTCTCTCTTTTTCTCTGTCACTCCTCTTTCCCTCCCTCAGTTGTTGAGTTTGTCTTGTGTTGTTCCTCCCCCCCGCCCCCCCAGGTACACAGCAACGCTTTAAACTTTAACTCTATTCCTTGGTGGCTTATGAATTAGTAAGATGGGCACCACTCCTACAGGGAGGCTTAATAATTCAACACATACACACTCACAGTGAAAACCAAAAGTTTACTGAAACAAAGGGGAGAGAAAGACAGAAAAAAGTATACGAGACAACACTGGAGCGGAAGTAAAAAAAAAAAAAAAAAGAGATAATTTATTGATAAATATCACAAGGTCTGCTGAGGATAGCTCTTCCTGGTTTCTCTCCTTCTTTCACGTGCTCCTTCCTCTTTCTATCCCATATACTCCCTTCTCTCTAGTCAGCCCTTCATTTGCTTTGTGTGTCTATTTATATTGAAACTCTGTTGCAGTTGTATTCTTTGCCTACAGTCGATAGTCTAGACATTCATTTGCAGTGTTCACTTTAACTGTCCAGTTGTAAACAGGCCTGAATATGTTGCAGATCATTCTGATTCTACAATTCACCAGCCCCAGCGACAACGATCCTGATTCATCTCTTATTTTGTCTAATAGGCAAATTTCAACTGAACAGTCCCCTTTAGCTCATTTCCTTCAGCTTTTGGGGTGTGCATCTACTGCTTATGTCTTCAGCTGCTGTAAGCATTAGGCCACTAACTTCATCAAATTCACGCTGTGTGACTTGAGCCGTGTTTTTTCCTCTCCCAGTGTTTGTGCAGGCCAACAAGCTCCAGCAGCACATTTTTGCCGTACATGGCCAGGAAGACAAGATCTACGACTGTTCCCAGTGTCCGCAGAAGTTCTTCTTTCAGACAGAGTTACAGGTAGGTCACCTCAATTCTATCTCTGTGTTGACCTTGACCTAACTCCTCTGTCTGTCTGTGTATTGTTCACGTCTGGCATAAGTTATGGACAGGCTAGCAGCGGGCAAGTCGCTGTGTCAGAAAGTGTAGTCAACTTATATTCTAAACCTGAACAAGCTAAATATAGTTATCTGCTACCCACCTGACTACACTAGCTCTTTACTTCCACACCCTTGCTCTCCTCCTCTGTTCATCTCTCAGTCATTACATGTTTTCCTCTATTCTTTCTAAGCTTCCACCCTTCTTTGAACATACAGCCATTTCATTCAGTACCTCTCTCTGTACATCCCAACTATTTCTGTTTCACAGAGTCCTCTATTTACCGTTTATCTCCGTATTCTCCCTCCACCCTTTTTTCATTCCTCTGTCCCTCTCTTTCCATCTCTCCTCATGGGGTCTGAGCAGGGTTCTGGCAAGCTTCGTGTCATTAGGGTTCAGACGCATTTGAGTGTGTGCACATGTGTGTGTGTGTGTATGAAAGAGAAGAGATGCTATAAGTCACCCAAGAGTAGGTCTTGGGCCAGCTGTGGCCAGGTCTGTGATGATGTAAATCCTCCTGTCCTCTTCTATCTCTTGTACTCCTTTGGCAGCAGAGTAGTGACCTGCAAAATCTTCAGGTTAAACATCAGTCCTATTAAAGGTGAGATCTATAACATCACTTGCTGAATTAACCAGAGGTGTAAGTGAAAGACAGCATAGATTTTGTAGAAAGCTGCGTGACAGCCTGCAGATTATTTGAATCCACTACTCTACATAGAATACTGATGAAGAATGATATTTTTGGGCTTGTGATCACTTCTGATGTGTGAAAATACAAACATGGTGTGTAATGGATTGCTTCCAGGGTGTGGCTCTGTTTTGAAGATAACTTATTGGCACTGTCAAACAGGACAGGTGCAACCCCATAAGCCATGACAAAGTGATCAACATGTCTCATTAGCAGATTTTATTGGGGCTATCTTCAATAATGATACATTATCCCTATTTACAACAGAGCAACAATTTAACTGGAAATGAAATGGACACTGCTTAGTGTGTTCATCTCTCCTCCTGCTCTGTTTCTTTCCTGCACCTCTCCATTTTGTACACTACATCTTCACTTGCCGTGACCTTGCAGTCTAAAACTTAACATGGTATATCTCTGTGGGATATAGTCCAGTATGCAAATAGTAATACTGATGCCCAATTAGTCTTCGAAGAGTAGCTGATGTTCAGGCAGCGTTATAGACAATGAAAGTCAGAAAGAAATGCTGTAAAAAAAAAAAAAACCCAAAAAGAATTGTAGTAGTGATTATTTCATTGTAGGAAGGCCTGACCCAGCCACCACATACATTACACACACACACACACACACACCAAGTGGCAGTGATATAGGGCTGAAGGGGGTGGGCATATGGCTGGGCAGTCCATTTAACAGCAGGGTGACTGCTGGACCCTGTCGGTTAATGTCCACACACAGGCACCTCACACCTCACACCTCCTACATACATGCATACACACAACTCTGAATGCCATACACAAACACCTCTACTCCTCTTCCATACACACTCCATCTTGAATAACAGCTCTCCTGTCCTCTGATCAGGTGACAGCAATTGATGAATTGTTGAAAAGATAAGTTGGTGAAGTCAATGCTTCTATGCATATCGTGAATGCTGCAAGCCTAAATAACTGATGGTTTGGTTTGCTTTTGCTTTTTCTTACATTGATACATCATCAAATACAGTTGTCATTGTTCTAAGCCTAGAATCAGAGTAGAGTCAAAGGAAGATAAACTACTACAACTGATACTGTAATCGCTACTGTAAAAAAAGCAACAATGCAAAATGTAATACATTTTTAAACACTGTTAAAAATTGATTCACCTGTTATCAATAATTTTATTTTCTAATAGTATTGGTTAAGCTTCACTTTGCCTCATATCAGGCTCAAGCAAAGTGAGTTAAAATGTTTAAACTTCTTTAATCAAGAATCTGACAGACTTGGAATGGGATGTCCATGGTTTTTTGTGATGAGGGACAGGTGCTTATGTAGCTATAAAAAGAGAAAGCAATCTCATATACCAACTCATCTGAGTGTAGTCAGGTCAGATGAGTTTAATTCTGTTGTTTTCATTCCAACTAAGTTGAGCTCAGTGCAACTTTTTTTCCTCCCTCAGCTCCTTGTACTTCTTCCTCTTTGGCTGCTGCACAGTGGCTATATCCATCTTGTTACTCTTTGGTCCTGGCCCAAGTGTGTGTGTGTCTGTGTCTATGTGTGGGTGTGTGTGTGAAAGCTTGCAGCCTGAGCCCGACCTGCCACAGCTCCATTGCCCCATGGGAGGGTTCTCTAAGTGGGCTAGACAAGAAGAGGCTGACTGAGGGAGATGGAGAGCTACAACCATGGAGGTTAATGCCACTGCTAGCTGTTATCGCATGTGTGTGGTTGTATGCGCATGCATCTGCCACAGAAAGTGGAATGGGGTAATTTGTGTGTGTGTGTGTTTTAATGAGGTGCGGATGGATGAAGAAGGCTGGTTGGCCAGCTAGAAAAGGCTTTGGCCTCTTTCAACCCCTCAGAGGGCTCATATGATGTTCATCTCACTCTCTCCTTCTCTCTCACTCCCTCACACACACACACACAAAGGTCATTACAGCATGGACACGTCTCTGCATCATCCTCTCTCCCTCCTGACTGCACTCCTTCATTCTCTCTTTCCATCTCTGTCTCTGCCTCAGCATACAAAGTCCTTCACTTTCTCTCTACCACTCTCTCAATCACTTGCTTTCACATATTTCTATCCATCTCCTGCACATACATACCACAGTTTTTCACGTTCTCTCTTCCTGTTTCTCTCCTTCCCTCTTGCTCTATCTTTCTCTCTCTCCCTCTCTCTCTCTGACTCCCCCCATCTGTCCCAGAAGAACCAGCCCCTATGCATATTTTAGCCCCTCTCCTCTCTTCCTCTCTTCTGTGCCTCTCCCCAGTGCTCCATGAATAGTGCAGACGTAAGCTGGTAAATAAGAGATGTTTTGGTGTGTGTCTGTGTGTGTGTGTGTGTGTGTGTGTGTGTGTGTAAATAAGAAATGCTGTGGCCCTGATCAGTGAGGCCCTTCTGGATCTCTCTCTGCCTTTACTCCCAGACTTCACAGACAACTTTCTCATTCTCTCTGTTTTTAGTTTCTTTCTTTCTTTCTTTCTTTCTTTCTTTCTTTCTTGTGTAAGTAGCATGACTGTAGTAATAGTTTTTGTCTCTATGTTTTTAAAATGTCTGTTTTTCCCAACCAATACATTAGGTTGCCCATGTTAAAATTCAAAGAGTCCATAATTCCCCATATTTTATCAATATCCACATGTCTACAGTCAGTGCAGCAGTTTTATGATATTTGGAGATTTCTCTCTCCCTCTTGTAGAAGTATCTCTGGTATGAAACAGTCATCCAACTCTATATCAGCTGACTCTCTCCCATGTTACTTTCCCTGACAGACTTCTTGATCTTCACATTTTTCTTAAGCCTCCAGGGGGTGCTATCCTGCAGCTTCTGCCCTCAATGCTTCCTTCTATCCCTTACTCCATCCATCACTCTTGCACTCCTCCCCAGTCATTCCCTTTTTTTTCTGCATCAGCGTCTGTTGTGCTACACCATTTCCTTTAGCTCTAGTAAATATTTAAACACTGCTAGATGGGTGGATTGCTGGTCAGATGAATATATGGATGGATGTGGGGGATCCTCTTGTTTGTTTGTGTGTTGATTCCCTCTACCGGATCTTCCCCCCTCTTCCTCCTCTTCCCCCTGTCTCGGCAGTGTTGAATATTTGAGAGTTGTGCGCGCAAACACAACCACAAAGACAAGCAGGGATCTGCTCCCTTGTGGACTCAATCAAAAGAACATGTACCATTCACATACAGTGATGTATGGATGGATGGGTGGATGGATGACAGGATTAAGGGACAGAATGAGGATAGAAAACTGGGAAAAACAGACATATGGAGGAACATAGAGAAATCAACAGCCAGCCAGAAAAAAATAGACACTATAATACAGCATATAATGTACAAAGCTCAAACAATTCAATTTTACATTTCAGCACATATGGATTACTTCCCAGCGCCAGAGATACTGTATCAGTAACATGTTATTAATTTGTATGCAGTCAGTATGGGGCACTGCAGCCTAAAGATATCGACCAAGCTCCTCAGCTCCTGCATGGTGTCTATACCTGGACTATTTAAATCTGTGCCCTCAAAGCAGAACATTTTAGTAGTTAATACAGAGCAAAGAATAGCTTAACAGACAATTTTACCTTTGGTTCAGTTCAGGGCAGAGTGTGTGTGTGAAATGAGTTGTGTTTAGTAGTCTGTCTGTGAATAATGTTGTCTTTGTCTGAATCTAAGAGCCTCACTGTCTCCCTCTAACTGAATTATGGAAAGGTGTGGATGTGGCTGAACTGGCAATAGGGTTTTTGTGTGTGTGTCTGTTTGCCAGTGTCTGGGTCTTGCTGTCGGTTGTGAGTGTTGTGTCAAGACATAGTATGTACTATTTGATCCATATATCCCTTGGCTCTGGGTGTGTGTGTAAATGTGTGTGTGTGCATATGTGTGTGTGAATTTGATCCGTAGATCCCCGTGGCGTTCCAGGGGAGCGTACTCAGCTGCCCCACTGCTCACTGGGAGACTCTGTGTTATTAGAATGGGGACCTGGGACACACATGAGCACGCTCTCTCTCTCTCTCTCTCTCTCTCTCTCCTCCCTGATTCCCTGGACTTCAAGCTATTTGCAGACAGACAGAAACAAAAAGAGATTCAAAACAAAAGAGAGAGAGAGAGACAGACATACTGCATGTCAGTGAGCCTTACCTGATGATGCTACTACTACTATTACTGCTATTTCTGGTATTACTAGAAGTACTATCTATCTTTTAGAGCACTGAATGAATAAAATAGAAGAGAATAAGTAACTGAACAAAAAATCAGTAAAACAAATAAGAGGCAAAGCAATATAAACAAATAAACAAAAATGTTTTTAAAGAAAGCTTAAAAGATGGTACTATTTAACTGTCCTCAGTCTCAGCAGACCTTTTTCCTCCTCTGACCACCTAAGGAAAAACTGCATGCAAATTGCATTTGTATCTGTTAGCACTGTTGGGATTTTTTGCTGTGTTCATTGTTTCACGCTGTGAATGCAAAGCACATTCTGTTCATGTTGGATGTAAAAAGAAGGAAGAAAATCACAATATGGTATCAGTTAATCATCTGTAAGTGTTACATTTATATGTGTGTACACCTGTGTGTGTCTGCTTTTAGGAAGTTGCCACCAGGAAACAGTAAAAAGATGTACACGGTGGGTCTCAGTGAGGAAGAGAGAGAAAAGAGGTTACTTGTTGCTTTGATGTAAAGCAGAGGAACAGATAGACAGATGCAGAGAGACAAAGACAGGTAGAATGAAATAATGTGGGATAAAGAGATAAACAGAGATAGGGACAGATACAAAGGAATTACACTGTGTGAGCCAGCACCTGGAGGGTTTCTAACAGCTTGGACCATGTTCTTGTCATTTTGTGTGTGTATGTGTGTGCCTGTGTGACAGGTGAACAGAGGCAATGTGTCACAGAGCAGGACAGACGCTGCGTGGCGTAGTGTTCTATCAGCCCTGCCAAAATACACTGATACAGACATGGGCACGGCGCTCACAAACACAGTGCATCCCATCACATCAACAACAGCTGAAAAATCATTCCAGGACAGATTATCTGTGTTGACAGTTAGTGTATACATTTACATAGTTCTTTTTTGTTTTCCAGCCTTTCATCAGTTTCTCTCACTCTTTTTACATGTCCACAATGGGTAAATTCATTCTTTCTGTGGAGCTCTGTTAATGTTATCTGTGAAGGAATTTATTAGAGACAGAGCACGTATCAGAGACAGAATATGTCAAAAAAATTTAGTTGAGTTGTATGTCAGTATAAACAAATTATTATAGTGTGACATTTTCTGACAGTGGCTTGGTTACAGTACATCAATCAGCAAGTATTAACTCATAATATGTCAGTTGTTATATGCATTGATAAAATGTCAGACTGACATTGTTTTTTATTGTTTTTTATTGTATTTTATTTTGTCTTGGGACTATTTAAAACTAGGTTTAAGACATTTTAAGTAATAAAAATTTTCAACACTTTTCAATAGGTGTTATTTTCTACAGGCTTGCATTGTACGTTTATTAACTCAGTGGTTCACAACCTTTTAGGCTTGTCATCCTTTTAAATTAAGTATCATATGTTTGCAGCCCATCTTCAAAGGTTTGAATATGTTGAGGGCAGCGAAAGGTTATTTTCATTACAAGATGAAGAAGACCAGCAAATGTTAACAATGGAGAAGCCAAATCCAGAGAATTTTTGCATAAGAAAATGACAAATGATTCATTAATTATCTGTCCATTGACTAACTGATTAATTAACAAATTGTTTCAGGTTTAATATCTGTATGGATTTTGACCAAGCCAACCAAAAATGTAAAGGTATTATTTAGGTTATTTTAAGAGGCTTATTAAAGCAATATTAGGGCAATGTGTAGGAAAAATGTATCTTATTTGTGTTGCAAGTTTTACTGATCTGCTTTCCTCTTGCATTAATTGTGTCATGTTCTCTTACAATTATCTTGTGATCCCTGGTGGGGTCCCGATCCCCATGTTGAGGAACCACTGTATTAAATGATCCTGCCTAAATCCAAGTACTGTGCATTCTGCCTCAGCTTTACCTCAGCCCAATCAGTGTGTCCTCTGTTGAAAATTAAAACAAAAATGAACTCAGTGTTTGGTTGGCAGCAGGCACATCATCAGTGTTGATCTCTCCACTCCCCAATAATCTCTAATAAATTTGTCCTGGTTTATCATCCAGTGTGTAGTAGAAAATGGCCCCATTTCTTCCTCCCTCCATCCTCCTTGTCATGCATCCATCTATCCTTCCATTCCCCCATCATGCTTGCACTCAGCCCAACGTTGTGGTTAATCTGGGCCCTTTTCACCCCACCCTCGCACCCATCCATTCCTTCCTCAGTTCATCTATCGACCTGACCACATCTTTTCTCTTTCTTCATTCATCTGCCTTTCTGTGCATGCTCTCTGTTTCTGCCAGTTTATGGGTGCATGGTAATCAAAAAAAGCTGGCCCCCTGGGGACTCATGGGGATTGGGCGTGTGCAGTAATATGACAGTGACACGGAAAGCCAGCACACTCTGCTGAATTGTAAGTTTGTGTGTGTGTGTGTGTGTGCTGGTTGGATCATGTCTGTGCATTTATTTGTACATCTGTAACCTCTATATACATTGTTCATTTTTGTGTGTGTGTGTGTTTGTGTGTGTGTACATGTCGTATATTCAGTGTTCAGCCTGTATTTTTACATGTATTTTTGGATGCTTGTGTATATGTTTGTGTGTCTTGTCACCCATGTCTGCAGGCTCCAGTCCTCATCGGCACTCAACTTCACAGTGATCTACAAGGACCATTCCTTAGCTCTTAAAAGTACTCTGTGCGTTTGTGTGTGAATTTGTGTGTGTGAGAGAGAGAGAGAAAGAGAGATGGATCATTCATTTTTTTGAACCTACCCACATTTTTCTCTGTAATGGTGTGACTCAAATGTGTCATGTGGTGTTCAGGAATGATCGTTTTTTTGTGCTGCAGGTGAGGTCATTTCCTATTTTGTGTAACAGCTTCCAGCAGGGAACCCTTACCTACTGCTGCGAACCTGGTGTAGTTCCATGCGTGTTTGCCGTTGACGTTGCGTTTGTGTGTGTGCTCTTCATGCTGTGAGTGTATTTTGGGTTGTGTTTACTGGTCCAAACCTGGCTGTTTGGGCCAGTAGCAACAGGAGAGGGGAAATCCCCGTGGGAGAAAAGAAAGGGGGGGGGGCACGGTCAAACAGGACATGGTCAAAGAGGTCACCCTGGGTGAGTGATGGAGGAGAAAATTGGTGGTCATCGTGACTTGGCTGGAAAGAGAGAAGAGTTAAAGGAAGTTTTTGCTCGCTAATTTGAAAATCATGTATCGTGTATCTTACAATAGAAGGGAGGGAGACGGAAGGATGACAGTGAGAGATGGGGACAAAGACAGACCGAGAGAAATAAAGTGGAGTGGAAGAGGGAATACGTGTCGGCGGGATGTTGAGGGCAGGGGGTGCGTTTATGTTCGATCTGCTCCCGAGGCAGCATCCTGTCCTGGACGGGCGGGGCTAAAGACAAGCCAGGGAGCAGAGGAAGCGGGCTAAGACAGCCCATCTGCTAGTCCCAGACACACACACTCACACAGACACACACACACATACACACAGACATAGACACACTCACTCTGTTGGAAGAGTGTCAACTCTGAGCTATAAATACACTGAACCCAAAGAAGACCACAAGGCGACTAAGGTGATTTTTCATTTAGTGTTAAAAACAGCAGTGGAGATGGGGCACACGTACACTCACACACACACACACACACACACACACACACACACACACACCTCAGACACACACAGCATTTGGCCTGCCTCCAGTTACCCCCACATACGCACATTTGACACAAATTCACGCACTGACAGACGTTCTCTCATACATGTAGGTTGCGTTCACAGACACACACACACACACACACACAGAGCATTGTTCCAACAGCAGCGCTTCCTCTTCCTGTGTCTACTAGAGACTTGGCACCTACTTTTCAAGGTGTAGTTGTTACATCATTACAGAGCAACACATTCTCAGTGTTTGTGTGCAACAAGTCCTCACACTTAAATAATTATATACATAACTTGTCCCTTCCCTTGTGAATGACCTATTAACAAGCATCACAGTCACAATAATAAACATGCAGTTAAGGTTGTGGAACTGTCATGGATCAACACTGATTATCAGACATGGGAAATGAATAGAGGTCTGTGTGTCAGTCCTGTGTTTTGTCAGCCCAACCATCCAGGTCCACCTCTTCCTGGCACAGACTTTGTAGTTCACTGTGCCACTACGTCACATATCTCCCCTCATTTGCTGCTAGAGTCGCCTGACAGTAAACGTAACAATGGAATTATATGGCTGCTTTTCGGAGCCTATGGGCTTGTTTTTTACAGCACAGTCTTCTGTGTGTGTGTGTATGTGTGTGTGTGTGTGTGTGTGTGTGTGTGTGTGTGTGTGTGTGTTTCTATTTGTATGTTGAAGTAACTGAGAGAAAGTTATTTTGCTATCCTACTGACTTGGCCCACAAACAAGGTCATTGCCATGCGTGTTAGTGCCAAGGTTCTCCTCCTCATTTTACTTTAATCTGATGTTTCAAGATGGGAGTTTTTTCTCTCTTCCTCAGTCCAGTCCAGATGGTCAAACAGATACCTATATGTGTTTTTTTTGGTTTTTTTTTGCTGTACGGATAAGGCTGACCGGGCATAATACTGATCATGTGCATGCACATACACATGCATGCATATTAAAGGTGACAGCAGTGCTCCTCTGACCCTCTAAAACACAGCCATCAGCATCATTGCTACAACACAAATGCACATGCACGTTCACATTTTGTGTGTATAATGCAGTAGATGGCAGAGAGGAGCAGGACAAGGCAGATTAGATTTTCCCTTATCTCCATCTCTTGGTTTCCTCTGTCGTCCCGTTCTTTTTTTCCTATGAGACTCTGTGTGTGTGTGTGTGTGTGTGTGGATGTGTGTGTTAACTATTGTGTATTTTAGTCTTTGCATTTTTTTCTTGGCATCATGTGTCTGTGCATGCATGTGCTCTTAGCTGTGAGTGCAAGTCTGCGAATGTATTCCTGTGTGTGTCTGTGTGTGTCTGGCAGTGCGTGGGTAATGCGACAGGGCCATATTTCCCCTGGGCCCATGGCTCTGCAGGCTTTAGCCTCGCTCTCTCTAAGCAGTTTAGGAAAAACAATGACAGGCCTCTGTATTGACTGGTCTGGTCTGGCCTGGCCTGGAAGACGGGCTGTTGGCACTACAACGCACACACCCTCTGCTACGAAAAGAACAGTGGAAACATAATGAAACAAAGTCCAAACAAGGGTCCATATTCATATATCCATTTAACTGAAACCATTCAGGAAGTGGGTTTCACAAAACATGATCCACATTGACTGCCATGAGCTAGTAGGGGCAAATATGAACACACTTCATATTTGAATAAATAGGCAGTTGAATACAGAAGATTAAACACAAACCAAAACAAAACCTGCTCAAGCTGCTCATGTTCAGACTCAGATTCATGTCCAGGCTGTGTTCTCGTATAATGGTTGAGGTCTTTTTTGTTTCACGCCCTTATCTGTGCAGCCTTTATTTCCAGTTTCCTGTATTGTTTACTCTTAATGCTTAATGCTAATTCTTGTACACTTGTTTCATCTGTTTCACATTTAAACACTTCCAGCATATCGTCAGGCATAATGCCTTCACTTTGCTGGAGGGCTTTTATTGTGAAACATTTGCAGGTGTGGAGTTTGTTTAAAGGCAGCTGTATTTGAGAATTCACCATCCTAATCACAGGCCGAGAAGCACAGTAAACACTTTCTATAAAAACAGTCTGCCTCCTTCTTTCTCTTCTCCCCCTCACTCCCTTCTCCTCCTTCTGTCACTCTTTTTTTTCCTGTAGAATATATCAATTACTCTGCTGTAGAGCAGATGTCACACTATGACATGCACACACACACACACACACAGACACACACTTCTGATTGATTGCAACGCTGCATAATCAATACCAAGCTCCCAACAACAACGTAAATGAAGAGAAGTAACTGGGAGGTGTCAGAGGGTGTGTGTGTGTGTGTGTGTGTCATATGAAGTGTGTAGCATGGCAGGCTGTCATCCACCCGTCCATTACATTCCTCTCTCATCCCTCTCTCTCTCATCTTTATCCGTGTTCCTCCCTCTCTCCTCTCTCCTCTGGGCTATTTCCAGCAGTCCACTGCAGCGCTGCGAGCTCCTCCAGGGAGTGACCGTGTCCTCCCTTTCTCCCTCCCTCCATCCATCCCTCCCTCACTCCTTCCTCTTCCTCTTTCCTTCCTTTCCATCCCTCGCTCCGTCTACAACTCAATACGGCAGCAGTAGGACCCAAAAAACCTGAGAGGAAAACACACACACACACAATCCCTCTCCTTTTTCTCCTCTCTAGTTCCTTCGTCCCCACCTCCCTTATTTTCCTCCTGCAATCTCTCTATTACTGGGTCATATTTACTTTTTTCTCTTTTTCTCTCCATTCACATTTTTGCCTCATGCCTCATATATGACATCTTACACTGAGGTCATATATGAGGCAGTAGAAATGTGAACTACAAGTGTAAAATGACAAAAGCCAGACACGCACTCCTCTCCTCTCATCTCATGTGTTTAACATTGTCCCATAAAGAGGAATGAGCCAGACCTCTTCTGGCGGTAAGAGGAAATGCAGCCACTTAGCTTTGGGATGGAGCAGAGAGTCAGAGGATGCGAGAAAGCGATGGAGTGAGAGAGAGAGAGAGAGAGAGATAGAGAGAAGGGTTTTCTATCATAATGGGCTCAGTGGCTCCCACTGAGATCTGCTTCCTCACTGGAGAAGCAGTCACAAACACACACACACACGTACAGAAACAGACACTTATTTTTCACTGTCCCATTCGTTATTTCGCTCATTTGCTCACCCATCTCTCTGAGACCCCTCTACTGCATGTGTCACTGTGTGTGTGTGTGTGTGTGTGTGTGTGTGTGTGTGTGTGTGTGTGTGTGTGTGTGTGTGTGCGGGCGCACACACAGAGGCCTCTCTAGTGTGTGTGTAGGGCAGTAATACCCTTTGCTCTCCTCTGGACAGGCTAGCTTGGCCTCTAAAGCCGAGTGAGAGACACTCGTCAAATGCACACATACACACAGCTCTCTCGCTCGCTCTCTCTCTCTCTCGCTCTTGGTCTCTCTCCCTCTCACACACACTCATACACATGCACACTAGAGGGCTCAACAAAACATGCACAGCAAGATAAGGGCCATAGAATGACAAATAAGTATTTATCAACCCCAAACCACGTATAATCCCTCACATTTCTCTCCCCATCCACCCCTCCTCGCCTCTCTGTTCTCTTCATCCCCCTATCCCCTCCTCCTTTTTTCATTCTCCCATCCGGCTCCTCTTTTTTGTCCTTTTTTTTTCTTTCTGTAGTGGGGCCTATCTGCAAGAGAGAGCGATTAATCTGAGAAAGCTGCTTTTTAGTGGTGGTGAAGGGTGGGGTGGTGGTGGTGGGGGGGCGTTGATTGGGAAGATCTCACTGGGAATTCTGTGTGTGTGTGTGTGTGTGTGTTTGTGTTGTGTGTGTCTGTAACTGAGTGAGAGTGTGTATGTGTGAAGAAGCAAGGATGATAGGAAAAGATTTCAGAGGGAATTTGTCTGTGTGTGTGTGTGTGAGAGGGAGAGAGAGTGAGAGAGAGAGAGTGAGGTAGGGAACGTTTCACAGGGAGAAAGCTGTACAGAGGAGGAGGAAAGCATCCTAGTGGAAATTTCTCTGGCACACACACATACATACATTCTCTTGCTCACTCAAATTCCCAAAGAAATCTTTCCAATCATCTCCCTCATCTTCCACACACACACCACACACCTCACACTCACAGACAGTATCTCCCCAGCTTTAGATGTGATGCTAGCTAAGTTCCAAACCAGCAAATCCAGATTATCATGAGTTTAGTTCCCCATTGTAGCTGATATGGAACAGCCACAGAGGACTGACTGTGGAGTGTGTGTGTGTGTGTGTGTGTGTGTGTGTGTGTGTGTGTTTGTTTGTTTGTTTGTTTTGTTTGTGTTCAAATTATTGTGCATCTTCACATATAACACTCCCAACACCCAAGGTTAAACCTGCACATGCCAGTTTGCCTTTAATTATATGTGAGTTCAGTAAGAGAGCCAGTGTATGTTCATGAGCAGTACTTGCTTCTTTGTTTGAGCATACAACTCTGTCTGAATCTCGGTTTCTCCGCTCTCACTGCTGCTGTGAATTTTAATTGTGAAAAAAGGTGTTTTTTGCATTGTGATTATGTATTGATGTGTAGTGCGCTGATGCCTTTGGAGAGATGTATGTGTAGGCGTCTCGGAGGTATGGAGACGGTCTCTGTAAAATATTAATCACAATATCAAAAGACACAAGGGTTTCAGAGATCTGAATAAACAAATCGGGGCTCTGGGTTCCCAAAGATAAGAAATGAAACAGAACAAATACTATAGGAGCTGTAATTATTTGGTTCTGTCTAAAACCAGGTCCTACTGTGTTTTAGGATAAGGTTTATTTTTAGGTATAAAGGTGTGGTTTAGTTTGTCTCACTCTACCAGTTTATGTTGTAGTGTGTCTTGCTTGTCTTGTTTTGTCTTTCTTCTTCCCTCAATTTTCTCTCTTCCTTTCGCCTTCATGACCATGTATAAAGCAGGAGGCCTTGCTGTCTGTACTGTGGGAGGCAGTTAGCTTGTTCTCTTTGTCTTATTATTGGTGGGGGGGGCGGAAAGCACTATGCTCACGTAGCCTATTATTTCTCCTCATCATGTGTTCCCACTTTTTCTCTATATCTCCCTCTCCCCTCTCTCCCCAGAACCACATGCACTGAGTCAGCACGCCGCAGTGAGACCGAGGTCCGCAGGATCTCCTCGCTGGCTCAGCCGGGCCCCGAATCGAGCGGCAGGGGACCCCATCTCCATCACAGCTAATCAAAGTGTCATTACCGTTATCATGTAAAACTTAACGATCACAATACCAAGGTTATTAGGAGTAGCGGGGAAAGGAATATTAGCGATATGTTAAATAAAGAAAGGAAAAGTGGGGAGAGGAAGCTGCAAGAGCTAAGGAAGGAGAGAGAAGAGTGAAAAAGGTATTGTACGTGCAGTATTTTTATTGTCCCTGCCAAACCCCCGCCCACCCCCACCCCCCACCCTCACCAGCTTCTCCTCCTCCCCTTCTCATTTCCTCCAACCCCCACCACCTCCAGGTCATGCATTTTATTTTTTAACAAATAGAAAAGAAAAAAGCCCCTTTGTTTTGAGATTTTTAAAATAATTAGAAAAAGTTTACTTTCTCGCCCTCAGTTACAATTTAGTGCCAATTTTGATTTTTTTTTCTTTCACATGCTATTTTCTTTATTTTCATTTTTGCACTTCATTTCTCGGCAAAATGTGCTGTATGTGATTGCTTCAGTTTGCCAGTCGTGAATATTCCTAAATGCTTTTTTCTCCCTCAAAACCTTTATATTGTTACATTTTTTTCTTTTGTACTCACATTTATGAAAAAAAAGACATCAAACAAAAATAAAGTAGAAAAACCATGTCGCCATTTTTTGGATTGGCTTCTTCCATCTCTATAAATTACAATGGTTATTGTAAAATGAGCATCAATTTCAGTGCCTGGTCGTAATGACTGTTTTTAAATGTGAATTACAACCAGATTGCAATAATCTAGTACAGACAAAAAAGATAAAACAAATAAATAAATGACAAATAAAAGATCATGTGATGTGCATTTATTCAAAAGAATTGCATTTGTGAGCTTGTACAAGTATTTACTGATGTTATCAATTCCTAATGCTATTTTTCAAGTAACACTCAAGTGTGATGGAAATTACTATATGCTGGTGAAGGAAATCAGCTGAGCAAATCTAGTATCATCTCAATATTATAGGTTTAAAAATGTAAGTTTATTACTGAGAACAAAGGCAATTCAACGTGTTTAATATAATGCATAACATTAAAAGAAGTAAGAAGAAACCAGGCATTCCTGCTAATGTAATCTGAAGAGAACAGCGACTTAGTGTATTATCAAGCCATGCATCTTCATTCATGTCATGCCTGCATTGCGTGACATCTGCACATCCACTGTGTTACTTCATGAAGTACCTGTGAGCAATCCACCTCAGCAAACATATTATTGATCTGTCTCTATTTTAAGGTCTTTTTGAAGAATAAATGCTTCCATCCTAATCATAGAGACTGAATTTAAATGATTCGCTTATTAGATCACAGTAACAGGCTTGTTTCAGAGTCTGAAGGATTCAATAGGAAGCAAAGTTGGTGTCGTGTCTACAAATATACACAATACAAAGGATACACTGTGTGTACTGAACTGTGCTATCCACCTGTGCAGTTCCCATTACCAGTGACTTTTCACAAGGTAACTGTGGATCACCATCACAACAATTTGGAATACTGAAGCTTCAGCCTTGAAAAGACCCATGCTGCTTTTTGGGATTTTACTGTGTATGTGTATGTGTGTTTTATTCATACTAATATGTCAAAAACATGGGAGAGAGATAGTGCTAATAATAAATGCTTTGAATTATATCAAATGTCTATAAATTTACCTGAAAAGCACTTTGTTTAGATTAAAGACTTCTTTCACAGGTGTGTTCTACAAACAGCAGCAGCACACAGAAACATGTAGTTACAAACTACACCTTTGATCATACAGAGAAGATACATCTAAGTTCCAGAGTGTAAGCCTGTTCTTAAGCTCCCAGTTATTTTGGAAGGTTATAATTATACAAATATGGAGGTAAAATGCCCAGTATTCTCAAACACAGCTTTGATATGCCATTTGTTTAAAAGTTATAGTAGCTAATTTGTTAGCCAAAACTGCCCAACTGTGGGATGAAGGCCTAAAACTGCACAGATCTGCAGTATTGACTGTCTATATTAACATTATATAGCTTCAGATAAAGTTTGTATGAACTTTTGCACAGAGCAAGAATCAGGATTGTCCCTCATCACTTAAATTGGAAACTAGAGGAAGGGATCTTTTAATGGCTGCAGTGAATGAAGAAATGATCTATGGCAAGAAAAGGCTGTTTTAATGTTTACATGGACATCTGACTGTTGTTTATTGTGCTATCAAGGTCAAATATTTAAAAAATGAGTTTATAATATTACTTGATAAAAAGTGTGTACACAAAACAAAAAATGACAAACCAAAATGTCCCCATAAGACCTTCATAATTTCATTATGCAAAGAACAAAGATAAAAGAATGAGAACGCTTTAGCACCCTGATCTGTTTTGGTATGGAAGTAGTTGACTGTCCATGTTGGCTGCTATTTTGCTTTGAACCATGGTTTAATGTTGCCACTGAGTATAAATTAATTTAAAATCATGATCTAATGCCATTTCAGATTTAAACTTTTTATAATGTGAGTTCCACTGTGGTACTTTAGGCCCACTGAAAGACATGTCTGAGTGTATACTTTTGCAGTGTGCGTACCTTCTGCCCAGCAGCATCCATGTGTCTGACAGCTGAAACTTGCCTGAGACCCTCCCCCGCCAGAAGGCTGAGGTGGTATTCATTTCCTAAACCAGCCATCTGAACAACCACCACATTAAGGTGAGAACTGCATATCATAAAATCGCTTATACACTTGCTTGTACATTGATGGGAACAGTAAAACTGTTGGCTTGACACAGTATTGTGTATAGATCAAAGTTTTTCACTGGCAGCATCTGCCACATTCTGCATAAGGCTGACCCTTCAAGCTCAGCCCTTTAGGATCAAATACGCACATTGGTTCAGGAAATGAAATTGATATGTCTTAAATTGCAGTCATACAGTTTATTGAAACACTGACTTTTACTTTTGACCATGCTAGGAGGTAACTTAAATCAAGCACCTGAGAGCAGCAGTGCGTGAGCCAGCTGATTTTAGGTACCACTTCCTTTTATCCAGAAACTGCAAATGCAGACGGTCCCTGTTGACGTGACAGTTCAACTGGACGTAGAAATAAAGTCGAAAGTGTCATAGTCATAGTCATAGTACAAAAACTTACCTGCATGTAGAGACATGTAAGTTGGGTTTCTTGACGTTTATAAGTGTGACAGCTCATCACATGAGCTACTGCGGCTTCAAAACCCCAAATAAAAAATGGTAAAATAGGTCTGTGTGTGTCAGCGCAGCTCCGTCCGTGTATTTCGGTACGGTTGCTCCGGTACATCCTAGCTAGCTGGTCCAGCTCTCCCACAGCCTCAATAACCGCCACCGGAAGACTGGACACAAACAAAACCGACCAGTTATTGACCGAGACAGATCTATAATTGATGTCTTATAGCTGAAAGCCAACGCGGGCACCAGATGCAGCGGGCAGGAGTTATGGCGGCGTCGCTTCTCCGAGACCGACATCAGGCACCGGTCCATGGCGGAGGAGGATCCGGAACGGGAATGAGCATGGGCGGCTGCACGGCAGCGCGGCGCCCTCGCTGGGGACCGCAGCACGCTGGGGCTCGATAGCTGCGCTATTTCTACTCTCCTGGTAGAGGATGCCTTTTATTGCCGTTGCCGTGATGTTGCCACTTGGTTTGTCTTTAACAGGAATAAGACATGGGCACCAGTAGAGGCCTAAAAGTCACAGTGCGACATCGGTGCTGGAGCAGGCGCAGGATGATATAACAAGGACGTGGTGATGATGATGTAGACACCTGTTGACAAACTGCTAACACTGAGGCTAAGGGCTAACTTAGCAATTATGGCCGTCGCGACAACTAACCGCAAAACTTGAAAAACTTGTGTAGCTCTTTTTAAAAGGCTGCAATACAACGCTGCCAACCTGTTATTGAATTTTTACGGAATTGTATTTAAGGTGAAAGGTCACGGTACATAATATAGCCAAGAAGACAGTTTCTGTTCGCGGGTGACTGAAAAGCTTGTTCCTACTATCTGCTTGACCGTGTTCACACTGTTTCATAACGTTAAATAATATTGAAAGCTGGTGTTTAACACCAGTTTCACTCTCTTGCTATTACTGCTAGAAGCGGATTAATCTGTAACTCCAATGGGCCTCATTGTAAATTCAAAATATTAGGCCCCTGCAAAATTATTCATACCCTTATGGCCTGTGTTTTTTTTATTTTTACAGGAAATGACTGCATTTTCAAGTTTATTTATGAGTTATATGTGACCAAATAAGTGAGAGAATGACAATACACAATCTAAGAAACTCTTCATTTCTGGGGGTATTTTATTCATGATGTTCAAAATTATTCATACCTAGTACAATGTCTTTCTTTAATAGTCACATTTCGCTGTGTAGAACTGCTTCTAGACGATTCTTGTACGTGTCCACAAGCTTCCTACATGTCTCTTGTGGGATGTTACGACTCTTCCTTGGGCGAAAGCCCTGTTGGGTCAGGTTGGTCGGTTTCCTAGCCATCACCTGGTCTTCAAGTGATGCCACAAGTCTGACATGGGATTCAGGCTGGCCTGACGTCAGCCATTCTAGGATGTTGACATCATTGTCCTTGAACCATTTCTTCACTACCTCGGCAGTGTGTTTAGGGATCATTGTCTTGTTGGTACGTCCAGTTGTGCCAAACTGGAGTTTCTCAGCAGACCCTTCACGCTTTCACCAAGCATCCTGATGTAATCCCCTCCTTCTCACATCTCGGACCTCGACGAGGTTCCTGTGCTACTGGAAGAGAAGCATCCCATAGTACTATGTTTCCACCACCATAACTTGACTGTGGGTACAGTGTTCTTCGCTTCTGTATGCTTCTCCTTCTTTTCTCCATACCAGCATCCATATATGGCCAAATAATCCTAAAAAGCTGGGATCTTGCTCAGATGACCCTAGCAAAGGCCAGGTGAGCCTACATGTTTCTTCCGAGCAGCAATTTTTCTCTATTTATACTCTTCTGGAAAGATGCTTTTAATCAGTGTTTAAATATTTGTCAATAATGTTAAAGGTATTTATTCCATTGTAACATCTTGAAATAACTATTGAAAGACAATACATTTGGGACATGTTTGTTGGAGATATTGTCAGGGTATGAATAATTTGAACATGGTATTTTTTGGGAATCCATGAATAAAATACCCTTTTTCTTGAAATTGTGTATTGTTGTCATTCTTTTTCACTTGTTGGTCACATATAACCATAAACAACTTAAAAATGCAGTCATTTTATCGCCAAAATAAAAAGTAGCAAAGGTATGAATAATTTGAGGATACCGTAGTACTGTACAGCAAACCGAGTACACCCCCGTGCAAAAGTGCAATCCTTACTATGGCAAAAGTGTGTGAGTACTCCTGTGGTGTCCAGTCAAGGATAAAAGGTACAACCAATCTGGCCCTGCTGTGTCCAATGCAATGGCCCAGATGGTAAGGAACTGCCTGAACTGCTGAAACACATGTGGCAGTACGGAAGGGGTAGAAATATCTCATACCAATAACAGAAGGAGTATTGGCTGTACTTTATAAACCCATATCTCAGCCCCTCATGGCTTCCAGGTAAGAGGGCAGATCATACACCGCGAGCATTTGTGTCTAGCTGTCCAAGGCTGTTCATCTCTACCCAATTCCTGTCAATCTGGGTACTGACAGCTGTCTATAAAGGCATGGCCAAAAATACCGATTATGATGATGTCTGTCCACGTTTCCATATATTTGAGGAGGGCTCTAGAAATAAAGTTATCCAGACAACTAAGGGCTTTCATGCTGTTCAGGGCCTGGTTACAATTATGTTGATGGAGCTTTATTACTTTAACAGAATCACAAAGCTTAAAAATGTAGATTGTGGAAAGGTACAGTAGCCACGTTTAAAATATATTCCTAATAAGTGTCTGGATTAAAGCAGGTTAAAATCCAGTATTTTGGTTTCCTGGTATGACCCTTTGTTAATAGGCTACCCACTGACTTTGGCGGCATTTAGTCTCACGGTCAAGGGATACGACTAACTTGTGTATGGTGTAATAACAGAATCATTGTTAGTTTTGTTGGTGCAACTCGATGATGCCATCAAGGCCCCAGCTTGAACCTGAGAGAAAATATTTTAACAGAAAGCGTAGTTAGTGGAGGTTCAAACCACCATGTATCATGGGTTGTATCATGGGGAATGTAGAATTCAGCTTCTGGCTTCACTAAGCTTTGATCTATGCGAAACAAAAGTCAGGATATTTCGGGCATTTGCTGCATCAATATTGATCAGTCTCTGAGAATAGGTTGGCCTCTTCAAGGCCGGGGTTTTCCTCCAACTGGCACATAACACCTCAGAAGCCTTATCCCCACAGGACTGATGGGTATAAGTCAGATGCTAGTGAAGTTGTTCCTTCAGCCTGATAGGTGTTTAGTCCTAGCACAAAATCAATGTCTGTGACACAGTTTACAGCAGTAATCCCTTAGATCCATCCTTTGGGTCCATGGTATTGCTGGTTTTCTTTTGTTGCTTGTTTAAATTCACCTAGTGTCCCTGTCTAAATAAGTCTCTGATTAGGCATCTAAATGGAAACTGCCCAGTAGAATGAAAAATAAGCATCAGTCTGGACCCTGAGACTAAATTTCAGGGAGCACTGGAGCAGAGGCTACAAGCCATAAAATGACAGGTTTTTATTGTAGACAGAATTGCTCGCTCCATCACAACAAAGTGTTGTTTGTAACATGACCCTGAGGCCACATGTAGTAGCGTGGAATTGTGGTCTTGTTAAACATTTCCCATCAGCCACTCTACCCTGCCCTCTTTTTGTGTTTGTTTTAGCTATTATCTTTTTGTCCCAAACATACACAGCTTTTGTCAGGATTTTTTCCTGTATTCAAGCTCCTCACTTGCTTACAATAAATAAACCTCCTGACAAGTAAGGAAAATATGGATTCAAAAGGTTGAAAGGGAAAAGAATTTCAGGGGTTAAATAAGAAAAAACGTATCACTGATGATACATTTATTTTGTATGGTGATGTGAAGCACAGCCTCAGACTCAGCAAGGAAAACCTGTTCACTAGTTGTGCATCAAGCTGACTGTGCTACATTTTGTTCGGATCTGCCCTGCTTTCACTTCACTGAGCATTTTAATTGCCTCGCGTAGTCACACAAGCTGGCTACTTCTGTTAACACTTCCAAAAGTTAGGGAATGATGATTAGAGAAAAGAAAGGTTTGTACCACTAGAACTGCTTTATTGTGAAGTTCATATGGGGAAACCACATGTCACCAGGTTGGCACTTGAATCCAAAGCTCCTTGTTGCACTGTGAGTGAGTTCATATTCACAAACCATCATCATGGCAGTGTATGCTCTCGACCAACCCACTGAGCCTAAAAGGATCTTCTGACCTGACCGGTGTGACTTCAAACTTTTAAAACTTTATTTTCATTTAACCTCTCAGTGTGTTTGCAGAAAAACCTTCATATCAGTGGAAGCTGGTGAGACCAGTAAATCCTATTTTTAGACGCCAGAGAAGGAGTCACCTAGCCACTAATGAATTGACCCACTATTATTCAGTGCCATTACATTAGAGAGATAACCATCTCCTTTGTAAACAGACAGCTTGTATACGTGCAGGTGCACACACACAGACACACATGCTCACAGTTAATTATTTAGCTTTATCAGCTGGACAAGGCTGACGATGGGAAGCAAAAAGAGATGTTGGACCAGAAACAACAGGCTTTAGTTTGTTTGGAGGTGTTTTTTTTTATTCATTCATAGATCACAACACTAATTAATAATAATTTGGCATTGGCTCATTAAATCTTTGAAGACAGAAATGTACAATTGTCCGTTAGTATGAAATGCATAACTTTTCCTTAGATGGCAGAGTTACATGGAAGCTCGCCTATCAGAAAATATGTCTGTTGCTTATGTGATACCAATGTGCTCATGTTTGATTTTAGTGCATTTTAATATACAAGAAAAGTGAATGCATTGATTGTACAGTAATGAGGAGTCAACAACCAACTGTTCACAGAGGTAGTGTATGGCTAGACCATGTATGAGCATTTGTACTGAAACTTACTGCACCACAGACTGTCTTCCTGCTGGGTTGCTGACAGCATTGTCAGCCAGTGTTAAGTCGCCATAATACCAGTAGTTTCTTGTTTTAGCTGTGTGCTCCAGCAATTGGTGTGCAGTCTCGGCAGTCAGTTAGAACCTGTATACAGAAACAAGTCACACTTAACAGAAACTGTTCACGCCAAATCATTTTGTTGGAACAATGACCAATGGAAAAGTCACCAATGGGGTAAATTCACGCATCATCAACCTAAATCGCCACATTTTATCATCTTAAGAAATGTGTTTGGTGTATGTCTTAGCAAATAGTTGCCTGTTTACACAGATATGACCAACAAGCAGTAATTCGAGGTGTTCCGCTACACAACTAAAGAATTTAAGTTCAGAAATCACTATCCCTTGAAGGGTAACTACACCTTCAAAACTTTTTGCTGTTGTTGTTTTTGTGTTGTAATGTATTGATTCAGACTTCATTGTACTAAAATAACACAAAGTTATATGTGCAACGAAGAAGTATTACACTCTTAAAAATCACACTTGATGTACCTGAAGAATGAAATGAACAGGAGTTGTCAATTTAGCGTGATGATAACTTCACCTGTTAGCTAGACAGGTAGTATATTGTTTGTGAACTTTTTATGCTGAAAACAGCTGCCTGCTGAGGCTGGAAACAATATGATGAGAGCTGGGAGATTAAACCAACAGCTGTAAATCCAAAAATGAGCTTAAAAAGCCAAACTCCACAGAGCGGAGAGGAACCACAGAGGTGGATAATAATTTTCTATGGGTTCATCACATCAGTAAACCTTCACATTAATGTTGTCTTTGGTTCCAAAAATGCCATTGTGCAGTTTTAACCTCATTACAGTGTTTCCAAAATAAAAGCACCACGTTATTTTTGGTTCATCAATACAAATATTTTAAAATGTTTAATTATCATCATTGGTGTTATGTATAAGAGGAAGGTGATAGGATTTTAAGAGACACAAAAACATTATACACATTATAAACTAAACAAGAGGGATGTTTAATGATGAACCTGGTCGTTTGCTTTGCCAGTCTCTTTGTCGCTGACTGTTGTGCTGTTTGGTGGTTAAGAGGATCACATGCATTTGGGGGTCCTGACACTTTATCCTGTCACTTAGTGGCCATGGAGCTTAGTTAGCAGACTGACTTCTGGGTAAAAATAGTGCAGATAAGGTCGTGATATAGTGAATTTACCAACACAGACTTGCCAAGCAACCCAAACTGGAGTGTTACAATATTATCATTAGTTAAATTTATACTTGGCTCGAACCTGAAGTGATGGAAAAAAGATTTATTCGATTGTCCTTTGACACCAGTGGGAGGCAATAGATCATTTGAACTGCAAAATACAGTGGTTTGGGCAGTATTTTTATTTTATTAAGTTTGCATTGCTGCTGTCTTGCTTTCAGAAAGACCATAGGAAACAGGTCGACTCTGAAGCACAAATCACACTTTAGTGTTTTCAAACCTCTCTGACTTTTTTGTCTGATTTTTCATTCTTACCATGTACCAATCCATATTTTTTATACTGGGAGGTTCAATAGTGAACCACTATCCTGTAAGACGTTTATTCAAATCATACATGTCCTTGTTTCCATATGCTTCGAACTTAGGAACTGAGAGTGATGGAGAGTGATGGAGCATGTAAATAGGGAGACAAATAACCCAGTCACGCCTGCTCAATAAATAACAATGAACAGTAAACTTAGAGTGCAAGCACTAAAAAAAGCCA
>BRZM01001674.1:58572-92265 GCA_033238685.1 Lates japonicus | reverse complement strand
GTTCACCGGGTGAACCGCATCGCAGGCGTGTTAAATCATGCAGCCATATCGCTTGTTCCGGCAATAACCCGGCAAACTGGTGATGGTGGTGAACGTGAAATGGGACAAATAGGCGGTCTGTCAACGATGAGAATGAACGGTGAGCAGGTGTGAGCACTAACGTCATAAAGACGCAGGCATGAAAGTGAGCTCGGCTCAAGGGATTGGTCCTCAAATTAAACAAATGAGCAGCCCAGTTTCTCGCCAATATCTTGTGTTCATCATGCGGGACTCTTTGTCGAGATTTTCGAGTATTAATAAGGCGGTGTCTGGTCACGATCTCCTGCAGGCACGGTTTCTTGAAAGTCTGCGCTCTGTTGGCCGACTTTGTCATCGGTAATGTTAACGCGAAGGGAAGGATTGATGAAATTTCTGTTGAAACTGTGGAAATGCGCGTGCGGTGAAGTCGGCGGTCCATTAAATCTGGTTGTTTCTTCCAGACCAGACGCAGTATGTTTTCAACTTCATTGGATGTCTGGTAAAACTAACCTGCAATTTGGGGTTAATCATTCGCGTTGATGCTATGGTCCTGTTGATTCGGCCGGTTTGACGATTCGCGCGACTGGTTGATGTGACTGGTGTTTGACTCGGCGACGCGTGTGTCGAACAAATGTGATTCTTCGTGTTCCTGACGTGGATTCACGTGGCTGCTTCGGCGCAATCAAAACGGCGTCGATATGTTGAGGTGCAAGGAAGCAGTTCGGCGGGCGGGTTGCTGGTGTCAACGGGTTCGACCGTTCTGTTCGCATGTAGACGGACTGCCGCCGTGATTCTGGTCGTGTGGGCGATGATTTTCGTAGATGCATGGGTTAATAAGGGGCAGGTACAAAGTAACGCTGTTGGAGATTGCAATGACAAATGCCCTGAGCTGCTGTTTTGAAGGTGATGGCGGCCAAACTGTCATCTCGTTGACTGTTTTAGAAATATTGTGAAGAAATGCTGCGGAAATCGTTTGAGCTTTAATGATGAATAGATATTGTACAAGGATTAAAATCGGGCGTATTGTTCTTTGTGGCACCTGGTTCGAAATACTAACAGACTGTTTTTAAGTAAAAGATGAATAAAAATGAGGGGTTCCTGATGACTCGTGAATGTTTATCTTCGTCTGATTATTCAAAATATTGCTGCGCCGGTCGGCACGAAGTGACGTTGTTCGTTTTGTTGTTGGGATGCTGTCGACGATGAACGACCGCAATACGGTCAGAATGTCATGCTGGACAGGCTTTTCATTTGTGTACTGACTGTCCGGGGCGGTTTATTGATGAACCATCTTCCGCCGAATGCGTCAGGTGACTTATGGCTTTCCTCATTCGGTCGAAAACGCGGCGAACGAAGGTGGAAGATCGGCGGTGGCTGTGCTGCGGGCTCATTTATCGAGCAAGTAAAATCTTTCCACAGCGACAGGTGCGGTGAAATGAAGCGGCTAAAGTCAAGGTATCGAGAATCATTGAGTCGCTGATGTGCTGGTGGTGTCGATGCTGTGGAAGTAATCTAATAACTGATTTAATGATGAAGTTGGAGATTGGATTAATGTGAAACCAGGCATGGGCTCATGCAGCAGCTGGATGGACAAACAACTGGACCTCCCTCCCCTGGTCTCTCGACTATTTAGTCTGTGCTCTGTCTCTTCGATCGCCTGAGGTGGTCTGCTGTTTCTCTCTCCTGCATGTGATGTGTCGTTTCAGCACCGTGAGCAGCTGTGTGTTCTGGGTGATGTATCTTGACTGTTTGGTGTGTGACGCAGTATATTAAGCGAACCCTGCAGACTGTCGTGAAGAACAAATGCTGCTGAGTTTAAATGTTGTTCGGTTAAATGAGGTTTAGGGTGAGGACAGATGAACTCATTCGAGATGACCGATGATTGGGTGGGTAAGGCTGAGGTGATTGTCGATGAGTTCACCTGAACGAGGATGCTGACGATGATGACGTGATGATGGTCTTCGAGATTACCTGGAGATCTGACAGCCGATATACAGATCTAAGCGTTCAACATTCAGCTCATCTGACTTCTCACATCTCTTGCTCGATAGCTACGCATGGCGCGGCGCAAGCTGGCTGCTGCTACATATAATTTGTTTGATGTGACATTGGTACGGTATTGCACGGCCTACCCTGGCTCATTGTGTTTATGGAAGTGTGTTTCGTGCGTGATGACAAGGAAAACTAATTCACCATTGATTGCGCAATTCTGGTTGCAAAGTCTGTGGACTTATGTTTCAAGCTTACGAAATCGATAAGCTTCTAAGCTCTGTGTGTCTGCTGGTAACATCATCACTCTTTTAAGTAAGTATCTCTTTCCCTTTGAGAAAGAATTAACAAACCATACTGGGATTAAGCATATTTTCTTCTGTATTATATTACATAATATAAAGCCTTGCATTCATCCTAACCTTTCTTTTGCATATAGTTGATTCTTAAAGTCATTCATACAGCCAGCCAGTCAGTCTCAGCTGAATTTTGCTCCACTGGGTCATTGATTTTCATTTCTTTTCCACCAGAGTTGAGATTGCCAAAAGCTTTGTACCCGAAGGCTGTGACCTTGATACCATAACAACAGAAGCAGGGCAAGGTCATTAGGTAGGTTGAATTGTGGACAAAAGTAGCAAAGCATGATATAGTATGCTGAAACATTATGTCTGGTTAATAGATGGAGCTATCATGTACAATATTCATTTATGATGTATATTGAGATGTATATTGAGAACACCAAATTATTATAGGAAAATTGCAAAACATAACATAATTAACACCTCAATACTATCATAGACCTACTATCATGTCTGTATCAAGAAATATTTGTGTTTACTTATTCAAGGAAACGTGTTCAGGAACAAAAATCCCTGCAATGCAAATGCATAGTTTAGTCAGCCCCAGGAATGGTGCACTGTTGACTCTCCACTAGTCCAGCTGATTAGTGACCAGTGGTGAAGAAATAAAGATCATACTTGATTTGCAGAAATAATTTTTTCCTCACAGAGACGTCTCTGTGCTGCAAAGTGACAAGTCTCAGCCCTGAAATCTGACTGACCTGAATTTGTCCTTTGAAGATGTTCAGCTTTGACTTACTCACTTCTCATATGTGACAGTTGACACATTCTCTCCCTGTCTCTTTCTCTCTCATACACACACACACATGCATATACACATACACACAGTGCCAAACTCCCTGAACTGCTGACCCCAGGGTCAGAAAGGTCAGGGGTCCGAAACCATTTGAGCATGTGTGTTGGGCCTTGAGAGTAACATAGGCAGTACTTGGCTTTGACCCCTGTGTGTGTCTGTGTGTGCTTTTGTGACCTCAGTGTGCGTTTGGCCAGTGTGGAGTACTATAGCAGAGTCAGCAGAATCAGATCATTAAACTGCTCCATTCCAGTTACTACATGCACTTGTTTGTGTGTGTGTGTGTGTGTGTGTCTGTTATTAAGAACAATAATAACAATAAAAGAGAAGCGCAGATGACATATTTTTTCTTTTTCTCACACTGACTCCATGAACAGTATTCTGTAGATATGTAGGCACTAAGGGAATTAATCAAGAACTAAAATAATATGTGTACATGTGTATCTGTCTCATTAACAAGAAAAATAATCATTACATATAAAAAACAGACGACTATATAGTGCAGGATGTAGAAATAAGAAAATACTGATTGTTCTGTTAGATATTGCTTTAGACATATTACACATTATTGAAATTATGGTGATAACATTGTTATTGAAATTACAAGTGCAGTGTGTGTAAATTGTTTTTCTTCTCCATATTTCCAACCTATAAAATGTTTATCATATCATGTATTTAACCTACAGACATGAAACACTTGGTAAAATAACCAGTCTGCCATTTCTTAGTTCCCTCAAACCTAAATCATTACTATTAACTTTACAATGTTACTTACCACCAGCATTAGCCTTTTGTTGGGCTTCACTTTTTGCCACTGCAGTGGGACACTGGAGATCCAGCAGATTAATTCAGTTTTCCACTAAAGATTCCTCAAGGTATAATGTTTTTGGTCAAAGAGAGTCATCATGATTTGAACACAGCAAAGAAAAGAAATATTTTTTTTTCTGAGAAAGTTCTAATAAGTTCTCTGATGTGTTTATCCCAAAGGTGCACTGTTCTTGTGTGAAGTTTTGGCTGATGCAGTTTCTGTAGTTCAGCAGTTCTACAGTTTTTCTGTTGTTATGACTGATTATGACTATAACTGATGTTACTGCTGCAGGAGATCCAAAATGCATAACTTCCTTATCCGACAAATGTGTAAGGGATAATAGCCAACAAGTTGTACAATTCTTTGATTGTAAGAGATGATGCTTTGCCTCCACTTAATCCACAGTCATGCAGTGTACAACTTGAAGAGTGCCATCCTGCCTATACCATGGGCACAAGCCAAGAACATACAATCAACTTATCAGTTGTTCTTCAACTTCTGTACCTGACTTTGATCTATTAAAATATCATAACATACAGTTTTTGAGCCTCACAATTGCTGCCAGTTGTGTTGCCAAGCAACATCAAGCTAAATAGGATGAACTTCACGAGGCTGGGCCAAGAGTTTAAAAATCCTGACAAGTTTTGAAATTGGAGAAAAAGTAATTTTACAGATCGCTCTCAAATCTTACTCAGCCTATGAGAGGGGAATGTAGATGTGCATCCTTTCCTCTCTTTCCCCCAGCAGAGATAATGTTATGTAGCACTTTATCTCTCTTTCTCACACACACAGGCTGCCCTGCTCTGACCCCATCCTGTCGTCTGTTGTACACACACACACAAACACGCACACAGTCATGCAAACTATTTCTTTAACTCTCAGTGTCTTACCTGAGACTGTTTTCCATGTGGTTTTGATCACGCTTACTCCATGCTTTCCTCTGCAGCTGTCCCTCAGACCTGCAGGCTACCAGCTTCATCAGAGCTAGCGTTACTTTAAAAGTCCTTGCTGTCCTCCTTTGTCTGTTTGCTGGCTGCACAAATATCATTAGCTCCGTGATCTTTAGCTTAGCCTCACTATTGCTGTCTTTACCTTGAGTTTAATACTGGCATGTTGTTTTAGAACTGCACACTAACACCCTGAGTCATGGGTGTCAAAGTTAATCCACAGCCTCTAGCCAGTCAGACTAGAGAAATTACAGTGGTCATGGTATTAAATACATTATGACCCGACTCTATAAGGTGAGCCTGTTAAAATGTTGCAGAAATTTACATGGAATGTGCTTTTTTGTGGGAAAACATGGCAATTCGACTCATAGTAATTAGTAAATACTGAGGATTTATCAACAATACATTTAATTCCTCAGCTAAATTTGTTGAACCAGAAATATTTGCTTGGAAAAAGTCAGATGGCACAGGTTGCTTTTATAGGGGATGAATTTTCCCTGAACAGATCAATATAATGTGTGTGATTTCACAGACAAAGATAAGGCACAGTACACATACACATAAATGATGCACTTACAAATTCAGGCACAGACATACACACACACACCACACCTACATCCATATGGCTTTAGGCGAGCCTTCTAGGCAGGATTTTACCATTGACATTGACCAACACAAGAGCGGAGCAGAGAATGCTGGGCATTTTCAGAGATGAGCTCTGTGTGTGAGTGTGTGTTTCTGTGTGTGTGTAATTATCCTGATGAGGGCCGCAGATGAATATGGTGGTAGCAGAAAGCCCAGGAGATGAGGGGATGGCATGCAGCACACACACACAGAGCAGCACATGATGGGATCTGTCCATCCTTTTATTGTACCTCCGCAGGGGAGGAAGGCTGGAGCAGGGCCTACTTACACTGACTCTCATGTGGGTTAAAATGTCTGTGTGTGTGTGTGTTATTGTGCCTGGTTATATGCATCTGTTTGTCTACATGTGTGTGTGTGTGCGTGTGTGCGCACCATTGTGTTGGTATGCCGTTATTGAATCTCATTTGCCACATTCCTTTCTTTGTTGCTGTTGAATCTACAGGGTAATGGATTTATTACGTTTGTCTGGCAGGATTGTGTGTGTGTGTGTGTGCGTGTGCACTCATCCATATAAAGACATACATATTGTATTTGTGCTTGTGTGTGTGTGTATCGTTTCTTCATCTGTGGTATGTGTACTTTGCGTTGATGTTGGTTTTGTGTGTATGTGTGCGCCAGTGAGTGTGTGGGCGAGTGTGTGTTTGCTTGCGTCCCTGTGTTGTGTACTATTATTTTGCATGTGTGTGTGTATGTGTGTGTGTCCCAGGTTCTGTGGTCCACTGAGATCAGATGAAAGGAAAGAGGCCTGTGACTGATCCACTTCTGAACAAGGGAATTCGACCTCCCTTCTCTCTCTCTCTCTCTCTCTCTCACCCTCACCCTCTTTGTGTCTCTCTACCTCCCTCTCTCACCCGATCTTTCCTTTTTACTGTCATTGTCTCTCAGTGTCTCTCTCCCTCATCTCTCTCTGTCTCCCCCTCTTTCATTCTCGTTCTCTCTGAGCATGTGACCCACTTTCACCACCCACATCACTCTCTCTCCCTCTCTCTCCCCAAGTCCCATCTGAAGACAGTCTACTGAGAGCAAACCAGGGGACTCAGAAAGAGACAGAGAATAAAAAGAGCAGCAGAGCTGTCTATATGCTGCTCATACATACATTATCACCCTTTGTGGTTTGGTGCCTAATGCGTTGGCAATCTGTACATCAATGTGAATAAGTGTTTGTAAATGGAGTTTATATCACAGACAAAGTGTAGGTGATGGAAAAAAGAGAAGAAAAAGCGAGAAAAGGTGTGGTCGAGGCATTTTGGCAGCTCTGACTTGGCCTTTGAGTGGCTGTCAGGCTGCTGTTCAGAGTGTGTGAGTTTCTTTTTGTCAAAGGCTCTGTAGGTGGTTTTTCAGAATGCGAGATCGGCTGGCTCACTTGTTGTTAGCTGTTTTTGTGTTCTTGCCTTTGGTTTTGTCCCTCGTTGTGTGCATGTGTTCACTTGATTGGTCGTAACAGAATTTTTTTTTTTTCTGCCACTTTATGAGGGGAATATGTCCTTGGTGGTTGAAACATAGTGACAATTTATAGTTGTATGCATTGGCATGGCTCAGAGGTGACAGATTATGTGCTTTGTAGTACATAGTAGAACATGTAGGGACTCAGTGAAGGATCAGTGCACCTCAAATCAGTGCACCCATCATTCTGTTGCAGAATAGAGTTTTACGTCCTCACCAGACAGTGGCACTGATATAACACAGTGTATTTGAAAAAGGAATGTGTACCCTTGACTCCTGTCTCATAACTGTCTACAAACCATGCTTCTTTTGTGGATCAGACATAGGCACTTAAATAAGGAGAAGATAGTGTTGCTGTGGTAGTTTCCTCCTTAGATGGTCTGGTGCTACATTCTCTCTGTCAGGATGGCCTGCTATTGGCCAACACTACAATTTGAATGAACTGATTTTGATGGATTGCAAAATGTAGGTGTTTTACATGCTGGTGTGCTGGTGTAAAACTTTAAATTAAATATTTAATAAGCAAAACTCAATGTGAAGTTTTGAAAAAAAGTCCTTTAAGTTTTACATCATTTTAATTTTACGAGTTTAATACTTAACAACGTAGCTAATCTGCTTCATCAGGACTTAATGGCTGTAGTTTGATCAGCCCAACCACACAAGGAAACAGCCAACAATTGTCCTCAGATTCTGATTCAAATATTGCAACCTTCTGATTGGTGCACAGGGGCACGTGACATCATCTTTTCCCAGCTGAGCCTCTTACACTTCAAACCTGTCAGGAGAAAACTGACAAACTGTTCTAAATTTATATTGGGCTCACATCTGACCCCAGCATACACGCTTTTTCAGGGCTTTTAAGATTTAAGGTAAGGTCAAGATTGCTTTTATTGTCTCCTGGAGGAGAAAATTGTCTCGGCTCAAAGGAATTCTTGTCGCAAAAGACTTGACACAGGTGAATGAATAAATACTTTAAAAGAAAAAACGCACACAGAAAATAAAACCAAAAACATGGACGCAGTTAAAAATACAAGATTTTTAGAAAAATGACCCCCACCCAGATAAAGCACACCTTGATAACATATAACTAACAGTCTTTCGCAGCCTAATCACCCACTCATTTAGACAGTCCTGTAACACTGATTAAAACTCCTCCTTGGGTCTCCACAGTCATTGCTGTTGACCTTTCTCTCAGGTTTTACCCACTGACCACTGTACACCCACTTTGACCGTGAGCAAATCAGTGGCTCTGTCGAACAAGTTCCTGATTGGCTGCCTGTTATGCTGCTTTACACACAGCATGTCTGTTAACAAGGTTGATGAGTTTCAGTCTACAATAAAAAAAAAAAAGTTGATTTTTTCAAAAAGTCCCCACTGAAATGCCAGATTGTAAAGAAATTGTTAAACCTCTTCTCGCTCGAGCTTGTTGTGCATGAAAGGCCAAAACGTAGAGGGAGGAACAGATGTGGTTTCTGATTTAGCTGGCTTAATGTGGAGAAGGCTTGACCCCTAGACTTGCTGTTTTTGTTTTTTTTTTATTAACAGGAATCATACTCTTATAACCCTATCTGTCTTTTACCAGCACCGCAGATTTTTTTCTTAATATTTTTGTAATGGGGAGCAGCAAAAACTGCTCTGAAGAGAAGTGTAACTGTTACCATCTTTAGGCGTATTTGTGTATTTGCTGTTAATATAAGTTAGAACCCCCCACCTTTTTAAGCATGATTCAGTCCCTCACCCTATTTCCTTGTTACCTGACAAACAGCAGAGATAGGTAATGGGGTCTACTTTCTGTCTCCCCTCTCCATTATCCATTAGGCCATTAGTATTCAGGATGTGTTGCCTGCCTGCCTGCTGCCCGCCACTCATTCCCCAGACAGCGAATCAGCCGGCGTTGATTAATTTCAGCCTATTAGCACCCCTCGTTCCCCTCCCCCGACTCCGCCCAGGTTAAATCCCCGTGCACACCCGCGTGCACGCTTGCAGGCAGGGGGTGCTGCTGGGTGAGCGATGGCAGAGAGGTTGCCAGGGAGCCAGTTGTTGTCAGAACGATATTAATGAGTGCACTGCTCTGGCCCTAAGAGTGTGTGTAGGTGTGTGTGTGTGCGCTATTGTGTGTGTGTGTTTGTGTGTTTAAGTGTACAACTTTAATTTTGGTGTTTGTATGCCAAATGAAGGGGGCTGGAGTGTGTGTGTGCACTGTAGAATGATTCATGGTTCATGATTGGTGAAAGTGTGTATGTGTGTGTATGAGTTCAACCACAGTAGCATATGTCCATTCATACATACATGCTTGTAGAGCCTGTTTTTGTGTGTCTGTCTTTAGCTGTGTGTGATATCCAGCAATGCCATGGCCTGAGGGACAAGGGCTTATGTGTATGTGTGTGTGTGTGTGTGTGTGTGTGTGTGTGAGACTGTGTGTGTGTGTGTTTGCGCTCTGTAGAGGCCTGTCCTAGTTTCCTTCCCCTCACCAGGGAGCCAGAGGATCGAAGGACTGACGCACATCACCTGACAGCCGCCCCACTGCTCCACGGCCCTTCACTGTGTGTGTGTGTGTGTGTATGTGACGGAGATGGAGTGTCTGAATTTGTGTATGTGTCAGAGGATGAGTGCGTGCGTAATAGAGAGAGATGTGAGAATGTGTTAGGAAATCCATCAGTTGAAGCATCATGGGATGTGTGTGAGTGGTCACTTGTATGTTGATGTGTGTGTATGAGTGGGTGCAGACGCAGTGAGAGTTTGGAGAGAGTGAATATTGGTGTACTGATCCCTTAAGGTGTGTGTGTGTGTGTGTGTGTGTACGTGTGTACATTGGGGTAGAGTGGAGAAAATGGTGCCACTTGAAGCTTGGCGACAACAGAGCCAAGTGTGCTCTACTTAACCTCAATATGGACTGAGGCTCTGTGAACTGAAAACACATTACCTGGGCTATATGATGTAAACACAAGGTTATTACACTGGACATTGGTTGTATGTATGAGAGGACACAGTATTGTACAGTAAACATGTCATAGTTCAACAGGATGGAGCTTAATGTGGTATGCACATTGTACCATTGACTGTTATTATGAGTAGAATTATGGATTGGGGAGTACAACATGGCATTTCCATCGGCAGAGAAACACTGCGATGGGTGGATGTGTTTTTGTTGTGGAGAATGAGATGAAAATGGTACAAATAGTTCACAAGGATCACCTGTCAGGCTGCAACTCCTCTCTCCACTCTCTTGCAAGCCCCCTTGTTTTTCGCTGTGGCTTTCTATTTCTCTGACTGGGGCCTTCAGCTAGTGGTGTTGTCTAACATATTTAATGCAGGTTTCTTTGCAAATTGGTTTTCCTATTTCAGTTTGCACACCGGTGAGCAGGTCATTCTCAGGAGTATTTTGCTGCAAACTTGTCTGTTGCCATTGTGTTCAGCAGCCAGCTCCCATGTGTCTGAGTGCTGCAGTCACAGAGAATAATCATTCTATTTTTAAATTACATCAGCTTCCTTTTAATGTTGCAAATATCTAATTGTCTTAGTCATACATCTTGTAGGCAGCAAATAGAATGATATATTCTGCAAATGAAATTATTTTAATTCAAAATGTGTCTTCACTGGACTGCATCAACAGGCTTCAAGCTGGTTGATTTGGCCATAGTGGTCTTTGTCCTGTGAACAGGATCCATGAAAGAATGAATTTGTCCCCTGGAATGAGGGAATAGAGGATTTAGGTTATGAACAATCATATATATATATATAACATATAATTTACATATGTATTAGGATGCATTCTTGGTTAACGTTTCTGGTATGTACAACGTGCTGGAAATTACAGGACTATTATTATGAGTTTTCAAGGGCAGCTGTTTTGGACAAAGTATTCCTTGTGTCTCTATTCAGTCTGTTTGAAGCAGGCAGATTTCTGTCTTGTAAATCTTCTCTTGCTATATTTTCAGTGACATTTCCTCCGTCTGTTCAGTGGCCTTATGTGTATCAGGCATGCACGACTCATGCTCTGCATCAGTAACAGATGTTCTTAAAATGTTTGTGGATCAGATATAGTGCTGATTACACACATGGGTTCACGTCCTCAGCGTATGATGTAGTGCGTGTTTCTATTATATAACCTGTGTTGGTACACTTTGACTAATTGGCAGACGGTTAATGGTATAATAGGTGAAATTAATTATTGCTCTTATAATTAGTCAGGCAATGATTTTTGGGAAGTACACTTTTGCCAAAAGTTAGAGGAGGATACCATTCTTATATCTGTATGGTAAATATGAATCTACTTTCAGGTCTCTGTTAAGCAAGCAGCACAAGAGACTGGGAACAAGGGAAACAACTAAGCCTGGCTGGTACTACTAGTTAGTCAGGTGCAGCGACTTCCATGGGTACTTACACAGCTGCTGGTTGTAACATACTAACCTACAAACACGAGAGGGTATCAGTCAAGAAAAGCAGAAAAAGCAATTCTCCGAAATGTTTAACTGTTCCTTTAAACTTTGTCAATGGCAGAGTGATGGTTTTCAAAACATCTTTGAGGCAAGTCAGACTTGGTAGGAGCTGAACTTCAGTCTACTCCTGAGATTATCTGTCTCTTCTTAACTTTGATACTGTCTATTTTAGAAGGTGAAGGTCACATTTGATGATTAAGTGAAATATCCATAATGCATATTTAAATCTCCGTGACCACTTCAGCCATAGCTTATGAGAGGCTGATAGCATATTCATAGTCACACAAGCCTAGTACTTACACACTCTGAACCTGTGTGCTTTATTAAAAAAACTGTCATGAATTTCTTATGGGCTGCTAATGCTATATGATACATTAGAGATCTGAACACATTAATGTTTAAAAGCACATTAGACTGGCGAAAGTAGGATTAGGAGAAGGTAGAAGGAGGTGGGGGAATGAAAGGCAAAAGAAAGAAAAGAAAGCGACTTAAAAACAGAACAATGGTTTATATTGTGAGTTTACTATAGTCTATTTCTGTAAGTTGGTGAATACACTGATACACATTCCTGCTTGTGCTGGCAGATCAGACAAGCCAGAACAAAGGAAGAGGGAGACAAAGAGCTGTTCAAAATGCAAGCTACTGAAGACTAGGACATCAGGAAAGTAATAGAAAACCCTGCGGGATATAGTGCTCTGCGATATTTGATGAGTTATAGATCAGCGATCCATGTATTGTGTGTGTGTGGTGAGCGTGGGGTTCAATAATTCAGTATCTCTAATCTTCAGGGGCTGTGTGGCTGAGGAGTTTGAGTTTGACCCTCCATCTCTCTCTTAATATTGCTGATGTGTGAGTTTAGAGTATGAGTAGTTTAGTTAGTCTATCTCCTCTGTCCTTCAGTTAATACTGCTGACCTATGAGTTTGGTCTTGTCCTGCAGAGGTCTACCTCCCACCTGGAAACAGCCTATGTGTGCCCGTGTGGGTTTGGTGCTGCGTCAGCGTTGGTGTTTCACATATGAGAGGTGTGACCCACTGCAGCCTGGAGTACACTTGTCTTCATCTGACTGATTACATAACACCCTGGACACACACACACATACAGTCATTATGTTTAGATGGTCCTTTGACCTTTTGGTAAGAGTGACTTGTTCTCCCTCTGGTTGCAGGGACCTCACCCAGTTCATTAATACAACACATCAAGGGCTGAAACACCTCAACTTCTCATTGTTTCACTCATCCTCTGCGTCCCCTCTCCTCTCCTCTCCTCCTCCTCAGTAACCAACCTATATATAATCTGTTATTGATGCTAAGATAAGTTTATGAGTTTTTTCTTGTTATTATGTATTTTTCTTCTTCAGGTATGACGGCTCCAGGGGTGGGTGTGTGTGATTCTGTGCCTCTTCCTTTTCATCATCCTTCTCCTTCCTCCTTCTGCACTTTTCACCCGTTCCGCATCTACAAAGATGCGTCCTCGGCATCGGTGAGCTGGCAGCCAGAGAGAGACAGCGATGGTAGAAAATGACAGAGCTAGATAAAGCTTCTCTCTGCTGTGACATCACTTTAAAACTACAGATCACACAGTTATCATTAGTTAGTACATAAAGATTATTTTTATTTTTTAGAAATGTTCAGAAAATCATTTCTCTAAATAAGCTTGTACAGCCACTCATCATTGTTCGATCCACAAGGTTTTTGTAGCACTTTTATAAGTGTGTTTGTGTTTGCCTACATCTAATAACAGCATATGTTGTTCCTTTTTTTCTCCTCTGTATCTCTGACTACTTGATCCTAGGAATAGTGACGGCAGACTTTGCACTCAGGGATATGGTGCACTGGGGGCGGACCTGGGGATCTGTGGACATCCTATTGTGCTGAGTGAGCATCATTACACATACACCTACACAGACAGTCCCGGTTGTATTCGCGAAAGCATAGTCATTTCTCATCAATTCACTACAAAGTAAATGCTCATTTCTCACCTTCCCTTAAGAGGCCTATTTGGCCTTAACTGAAAATTCTTACTGATATCAACACTAGAAATTGGTTAGATATTTTGGGGCTAATGAAGCAGTCTTTGCTGTGTGTTGGTGCCTTTGGTTTTCAATATGGGATGTAACTACTCAACTTCTTCAAGTAATATGTTGACTCTATCTGAGCCCCCAGGTCAAAAATCAGGCAGTTTGTTTGGCTGCTTATGTGTGTGTATTTAAAGAAAGAAATGGATGTGAGACATCTGTCTGCATTAAAGCAATAATTTGCCATTTTGAGACATTATGCTAGCAGCTGGACTTTGTAAAAGCCTTTCCAACAGCACCAGGCTAGCTGTTTGTCCTGATGCAAGCCTCTTTTAAACTAAGCTAAACTTCTCTCTTATCTAGTTTCATATTTAATGCACAGAAGAAGTGGTGTGGATCTTCTATTGCCAAGAAAGTGAATAAGTGTATTTTCCGGCAACAACAATTTCTCTGGTAATAATACCTCTACTACTACTAAAAAAGTGGCACTAGAGCAGGGCTCCAGACTAACTTCTGCCAGTAGTCTGTGGATCCTACTAGAAATTTTAGGAGCACCAGCACAAAGTTGGAGCACCAGTATAGAGGGAAAAGTTTGCAATAAATTTGTTTGTGTCTGGAAAAAATGTCTGCTGGATATAATATCTTCTGGAAGGATTTTCACTATCTTTAACTTCGTTGTAACATCTAAAACCATTGTAGGCACAGTGCACTTGGAAGGTTAACTGTTCTTGGGGATTAAATTCAAGCTTTATTTTCAACTTTGTTTTTTTTTTTAAATGTGTTTTAAGTCACTTATGGAGAACATCAGTTTGGTATATGCTTTACTGTTCAGACAAACAATTATTGTCAACTACATAGAGAATAAGAAAAAATGCAAGAGTGTTGTAAAACATTTTCATGACCCAGTAGGTCATAGGCGAGACAGATGATATTACTGCTCCGGTGCTCCCCTCCAGCTCTGTAATCCCCTCTCTCTTTAGGCTGCATGCATGGCGTGGTGGATTGCACCTTATTCCCCTCGAAACCTCAGGACTGCCATAGTGACCTGGAAACTAAATGTCACTGTCTCACAGAGAATTTGCCTGTAGACAGTAATGTCCATAGTCCCCAATGCAGGCGATACACACACACACACATACATGGACCGCACTGTAGATGGTCTCACCTTGAACCTCCACAACCTGTCACCTTGCTGTGCCCAAGATGTGCATATGCACATATGTATCTGAGTGTGCATTAAGATGAATGCACATCGCCTGCTTTTTGCATTAAACGCATCATCTACATTAATGCTAGATTTTACAACATTTCCCACAGCCCAATTAGAGTAAAGGTTGTCCTCGTTCCAGCCAATTAAAATCAGTGTGATCAGGTGCAGAATGCAGATTGGTTCATGTGAACTGTTTGATTAATGAGATAAGAATTTAGTGTGTTTGTATGTCTGTGTTATCTTCTAGTTCTTCTGTTTATGAAATATTAATTGATAATTAATGAGTTGAAATGTTGAAGCTGTTGTGTGAGACCTGAAACATCCTAAATTATATAATAGATTTTTTATTTTTACATTTGATGTGTGAGTAATAATATTTTTCACTATTTGATGAATTTAATTAAATTAAAATTTGTCACGTGAACCTCATTCTCTACGAATGCTTTTAATGAAAAGTTAAATATGTCTATTACAAAAATGAAAAAAAGTGTAATATCATTATTATTACAAAGGCGATACTCTGTGCTTACTCTTATGCAGTGCGTGTGTGTGTGTGTGTGTGTGTGTGTGTGCGTGTGTATGTGTATGTAAATTCTGCAGGTACTATAACACTAGCAGTGTTATGAATACAAAAACCAGACTAGTGATTGCATAACATTTTAGGTCATTTGGTGAGGTTTTTTTGCTAATCATTTTTTTATATTAACGGTGATCTAATAACTAAGTATAATGTGACAAAGGCTCCCCTCCATGGTTACAAATCCATGGTTAATTATTACCCAGCACGCTTGTTCTTCCAGCTCTTCAGAACTGAGTATCTTTCAGTTCACCCATAAGTGAAAGTTCTGATAAACCCACTCTACAACCTGTCAGCACCAGTGGCAAAGACAAAGTTAGCTACTAGCTGGTGAACATTTAGCGGCTGGAGTGAATGGGTGAATGGATATGTAATGAATTCAAATGGTGCCCTTCTTTGCTACTGGATAAGTTGTGAAGCACCAGCGACTTTATATGGTGATAATATATCAGTGTTGTGTTTACATCTTATTCTCTGCACCTTTAAGTGGCCAAAAATAAATTAGGGGACATAACAAACAGCAGGAACCCGAGTTTTCAAGGGAACCTTATCTCAGTAGGCATCAACATCAAATGTATCTATTTTGGGTAGATTGACAGCTGTAGATTAGTGAAATGAATCATGTTCATATTTAGTATGCTTTTAATTTGATTCAGCATCTAGTGAATCCAAATTCAAGCAGATAATTAGCAAGGCACAAACAGTAAATCAATATTGGTGCTTAATAGTGAGTTTAGACATTTAATTGATTACATGCTTTTGCACCAATCGGTCTCTAAAATGGTAATATTCATGAGTTATTATCTCTCTACAGGAGGCTGGTGGTGGTTTGAGGCTTTGTCATCACAGCTTAGATAAATCCCATTACTGCAGTCAGTCTGACACTAATTGTCAGATACCACATTATTGACAATCTGTTTGGTGGTGAATTCTAGGGTTGATGTCATTCTTTTGATTCAGTGTTGATTAGGCTGTAATGTTACATTTTTTCTTCTTAGGCAATTATCCCACATCATCCTGTGTGTGTCTTTGGACCTAATGTGTTTTGTCAGTGAAGGTTATTTTATTTGCTACATTTGTTATTTCTGTTACATACACTGTACCCTCAGATTGACTCTGAGGAATGATTGGAGCCCTGTGTGTTTACTTTTTGTGTTGCTGGAAAGTGCCTGTGTTTGATGTTTATTTATGATGTAAAATTTATTGGGTTTGGGGTAGTTACAGGGGACCAAAAGCACAGCAGCAGTCACAGATTTGCATAGTGTGTGGGACACTGTAGAACTTCTAATAAAGACTTTAACTATGGAGGAAGAATGGACCTTTAGGAGAACAGAGGATGACAATAAACATGGAAAATAAAGGGTATTATTAGATACAGCGTGTAGAAGGAGACACAAAAAAAAAAAAAAAAAAAACCAGCATACACCTCGGTTGTTTTTGTGTCTGTGGGTTTAAAGACGAGAATAAACGAGCCCTATGCTCCCGAATTAGAGTTAGTTTAGTTATCAAAAGACATGATGGAGAACACCTGAGGCTATGTGGTTGCGGTTTGCAGTTTACGGTTTGCAGTTTCTCTCTCTGTTAGTTGTTTGTTCTGTCATTACTTGTTTCTATTTGTGTATGTATGCTTATACTGTGTGTGTACATGTGTACCTCCTTTTCTCTCTTCTCTCTGTTCTCTGCTCCCTGTTGTCTTTATTTGTCAGACCTTTTTTAAAGGCATTGTCAGACTATAGACACCACATAGAAATATTAATGCAGACATGCACATATGGACCTACCTCCACATAAATTCACCATAATGGATGCCTAACAGTTGTAAAGAGTGCTGTCATAGGATCATAAATAATATTTCCAGCAGTGACAGCCATGGAGCAGTAACAGCTGCCACTGAAAACTGTGTTTTCTATGCATCAGTCTGTATGGTAGCATTATGGCAAGTGTGGTCTCTCCAAAGATTTGAGGACATTTTTGTTTGCCAAGATTCACAGATAGGTATGTGTTTACTTTATCGCATTTTTTGATTTGTGTACTCAAACACGAATGGAAACATTGATGGCATCTGAGTTAGTTCTAATAGAGACCTTTGGCCTTTGTCCTTTCCCTTTCCTGGCTTCCAGTTTTCTGTTACACTGTCTATCTTATACGAGGAAAAATGCAAAAAAACAAACAAACAAACAAAAAAAACCCCCAAAAACAGTTGGCATATCAGGCAAAACAGATCAAATACAAAGTGATGTTTCATTGCTTCTGTGACAAGTTTGATGTCATACTGCCACTCATTGTTAACTACTATCAATAAAATCTCTATGGTAGTGTCGTTAAATCAAATTTAAATGAAGCAAGCAAAGAAATGTTAATAATGTAATCTTCTCATCCATGAATGTATTTGCATAAAGTTAGTTAATGAAACATTCACTGATCATATTTTATTAATAATACTATATTATTACTACAATTAAATGAAACATATCTGTTGCTCTCCTGTTGTTTAGCAGATCATCTAAGGTAATTATAATAACAGCGTGATAGCGTTACTCCTCCAAAAAGTAAGCAGGCATTTTTGCAAAAGACAGATTGCTTGTACAAGCAAACCTCTGGTTCTGCTATAAATTACTATGAAAATCCAGTACAGTGAAGGTGTAATTTTTGAGGAAAAAAAAAAAAAAAGAAAATCATAATATTCAATGAATTCAACTTTAATTTTTTTTTTTTTTGTCTCCATCAAACAGCCTTCAGTTGCAAGATGGTGTTGTGGTATTATCCCACAGCATATATAATGCTCCTCTTCAAGGAATTGTATAATAACAATCTGCTTTGATTTGATGAAAAGCCTTTTTTCTCCATAGAGACACAAAGTGCTGCACTTCTTATCCCACATCTTAAAAGTGCGTACATTTTCCCAGTAGTGTTTATTATTCGCCCATTGAGGCTTTAGGCGTGCCTTTTTATCGTCATCGTGTCGTTGGGCTTTTAATTGACTCAACCTTAAAGGATTTATGATCCTCTAATGACACTACTTTGAGGACAAAGTCCACTCATTAGTTTCCCAATGATGCTCAATTCATTGAAATTTGCCAGATGGATTAAGGATATATCATTTGAGATCCTCTCTCCTTATCTGTTTTCTTGTGCAGTTGTCTTTCAAAATGTACTTCACTCTTATGTTCCCTCTTTCTTTATTGTTTCATCTTTATCGAACATATCTTTTCAAGGCAGCTCTCTAATGAGCCTGATTGGAGGCGTTGAAGGAGGTTAATTAAAACTGAACTTAAGTCAATCTCTTGTTAAAGGCAAAGGGAATGGAGAGTAGAAAAGGCATAGATAGAAGATTTGGCAAAAAAAAAAGTGAGACAGAGAAGAGAAACCAACAAAGAGTGAAATAGAAATACGGTAAAAGAGTGGGAGGACACAAAAAAGAAGGGTGGAAGGGCGTGTCTGTCCAGTCGGTGGGATGGCGCTGGTTGCTGGGGCTATGGGCGATGTGAGCTGGTGATTAGCGGATATACCGTGCCCTGGCGGGCGTTCGCGGTGTGGGATTAGAGGACATGCAGCGGCCGGTGGCCCACAAATTAACAAGAACACTGATGCCGCCCGCTCTGCGACCTCCCGCGGCTTAGCCGGCCTTTCATCTGACAGGGGCTGCAGCGGGAGGTGATGGGAGAGGTGGGGGAGGGCGGCACCGCGAGCAGAAGGAGTACATAATTGTGAAGATGGCAGCAGATAGTTTGCAGTGGCACCTACCAACGATGTTTGCAGATAGGCGTGTGTGATTGGTGTGAACAGCTAAAACGACTATAATGAGTTTTCATGCTGATGTGTTCATGGCTGCATGCATACACACACACACACACACAAATACACGCGGACACATGTACACTGTAGCAATAAAGATGCAAGCCTTTTCCACAGAGGGAAATAAATTACCTTTATCCTGTTTGTGCATGTGTGTGTGTTTCTTTTTGTCCTCTTTTGTGCTTGTGAGATTCAGATTCAGTCTTTCATTTGAGACCCCCATGCTCTCACAGACAGGTGTCTGCCTCCGCACAGTGCAAGTGGAGTTTGTGACTCTGTGTGTGTATGTGTGTATGGAGCTCACATTTTTGAGTCTGTGTTGGGCGTCCATGGGTCATTTATGTGTATGAGTGTGTTTGCGCGAGTCGACTGCTGTTCTGTGGTTTATTAGGATGCTGGATATGAGCTTTGGGGTTGCGCAGGATGCTGGGCACTGCTGAGTCGCTGTGTGTGTGCGCGCACATTTGATCTGCATTGTAAACAATGCTTGTAAACAATGTTTTCCAGCATCTGATTTAAAGTGAATGTAAATTAAGTGGAAAAATCTACGAGTGACTTTCAGCTTCTGTATGTGTGCTTATTGTTGTTTTTCACATCAGTTACATGGCACAGAAGCTGAATGTGTGTAATATTAACTAAAAGAACAAACTGCCAGAACACAAGGATTTTTCTGTTTAAAATGTTGTACCCTATTACTCAAATGTAATTTTGTTTCTTATATAAAGTATAGGACATATACTGTCTGTTGTGGCTGTTGTAGAGCAGTTTTTAATAATCATACAGCATTTCATTGCATGCTTCAATGTGCAGACTGGTGCACTTACAAAAAACATTGACTTTGTGGTTTATAATCTTTGTGTGACCGTATGACCGTGGAAGAGAACTGAAGCACACAGTCTTATATTTAACCGTCTTCTGTAGAGCGCAGGACTACCATTTCACTGAGGTCCATTTAAATGTCTTTATGCCGTGACATAGAAGTAAGCTCATGGTTGGTTAATCATTGTTCCTCCTCACAATTTAACACAAGTCCTGTATCAAGGAAGAAATGTCTAAATAACTTCCCTATTGTATAAGGTAGCATTAGGCTTCACTAAGTGAAGGAACAGAGTTGATTGTTTTGTTTTACAGTCCATAATGTCTCTCTCTCTCTCTCACTGGCTCTCTCTCCTTGCAGGCATTTATTCGACCATTCAGGGAGCACCACATCGATCCAACAGCCATCACTCGCCACGATTTCATCGAAACCAATGGCGACAACTGTATGATCCCCATCCTACCACTGGCTCACATGGCCTACAAGTTCCTCACATACACACCAGGTAGCACACACACACACACACACACACACATATACATTTACACATTTCTGGATTGGCTATCAAGCAGAGAAACACACACAAATGCAGATGTGGCACATACAAACATTTCAGCTGTTGTGACAAGGAAATTGAGGTCGCCAAAGTTCTGGAATTCTGTATCCCTTGTGAAGATTTTTTCTCCTTCACATCGTTATCACCTGTGAGTGAGACGCTTGGGGCCATAACACCTGCAGAGCTTTAAGCTGTCCCCAAAGATCTCACCCTGTCTGCACAGGTTCACCAACAAAGGAGTGGGAATCGGTAGTGCAAGAATGTGATCCCTCACTGGCTTCCCACCTATGAACACTGCCAGTTTGCTTATATTCAGGCATAAAGCTGTAATGTGAATGTAAGGACTTTAGAAGGTCAGCTACAAAGGGTCTAACCATCTTTAGCAGTAACTTCTTTTTGCAGGATGCCAAGGTATCTTGGCATCTGAGCTGGGTGAAGTGTGTCCACTGATCATGGGAAAGCATGGGGAACTTTTTCTGGTAATCACGTGCACTGACCTTATGAGTGCGGGGCAGGACTGGAGGAGGAAGATCAGCAGGAGAAACAGAGCAACCTGTTATTAAGAAGGTGACATCTCCACCTGTCATGTCTGCACTTTAGCTTGAGCCAAAAGGTCACTGATGGGTGGAGCAGAGAGGAGTTGACATCAGTTCCCCAGGTTAAAGGCGAGGTTACCTATGGTGTTGTGGGGATAAAGTGTTAACCGGCATCTCTGACTTTTCTTTGATTATAACTATAACTATATAGCCAGTCCACACATTTAGCTGTATATATATATATATATATATCCCAACACTCCAACAATATGTGAAAACTCCAGATGCTAATATTAAGCTTTGCCCAACATATTGCTTTTTGTTTTCTTTTTCCTCTATGTACTGAAAATGAGCATTATTTATACAAGAACAACACCACATACTTAAGTAACCCTTTTTGCTATGTTTTTAGCCGCTAATAAATTGTTGTCATTTTTCAAATCAGTATTGGTGTTGGCCTCAAAAATCCTGTATCAGTTGGCTCATGGAACAAAATTAAAGTTATATTATAACAATTTCTATTTGTATAGCAATATTGCTTATAGCTTATTGTCCCATACCTATAACTATATACATCGAACAAACAAGTTAATGAAGGCTTTTTCATGTATTAAGCTCACAGTCATGGAAACTTGGGCTAAATGCAGAATTCTCCATGGAGAAATGTCAGATGTAAAAAATTGATGATGATGTTGCTGACAATTCTGATACAAATGGAAGGAATGTAACACATCTATACATATATGGTAGAAAGAGGAGCGGAAGGGAAACATGCTAAGGTCAGCTGCCTGTCCACAGGAGAGATCAGTGCATGAGGGGGGGAGAGGGAAGGAAAGATTAGAGGGGTGATGGCAGTAGCGAGGTCCACTTGTAGGTGACATCCACACCTGTCATGTCACACACCGCATGGAGTCAAGAGGTCACGAGACAGAGACCGGGAGAGATGCAGTGACATCTACACCTGTCATGTCTGCACCTTAAGAGGTCACCGCTAAGAGTTTGAGACAGAGGGTGAGAGTGCATGGAGAAGAGAGGCAGCAAGAGAGAGCGGGGGGTGGTGGCGGTAGAGGGTCATGTAGCGGTAAGATGACATCTAAACCTGTCATGTCAAGCTCCTCACGGTGTCAAGCGGTCACCAGACAAAGACAGAGACAGAAGTAGATGAGGAAAGCTGAAAGCAGCGAGGTGACATCTCCAACTGTCATGTCTGCACTTGAACTGGGGTCAAGAGATCGCTGTTTTAACCAAAGAGGGGGAACGAGGGATGGAGGTAGACAGAGAGAGGACAGCTGTAAGTCATACCAACAGAAAGACTCAAATGAATAACAAGAGTGAGCAGGGTGAAAGACAGACTGCAGACTTTTGTTTTGTTTTAAGCAGATGGCAGATGAGACTGAAGGAAACCACACTTGTACTGTAAGTCCATTTCATTAAGCAGGCGTGGCCAGTTCATTTACATCCAAATGTTGTTCAAATGACAACAACAACAGCCACATTGCAGACTGTTCTCATCCATATAATTATTTCCAGAAATGCTGCACACAGCTGCTCCTGTGTGTGAGTCCTGACATGTTTGTCACCTGTCAGCTCAAATCAACACTGACACAATACACAATCCCCAGATACCAATGGCATCTTCAAGAACTGTTTTCATGGTTTCAGGCCTAGCAATAGTCTACATTTAGGAAACCTAATTAACACTTAAGCCACATAGCAGCATAGCTGAGGGGATGGCAATGTCTTTGGTCCAGACAGGTATATCTTTCATTGTCATCAGGGCAAAAATTTGTCCAAAATGTTTGTTTATGGTCAATATCAGTGAAATTAGTGACATTCCCAGCAGATATTTAATTAGCATTTGCTAATTAGCAAATGTTAGCATGCTAACATTACCTGCTCAGTATCAGCTTGATAGCACTATCATTTTGAGCATGTTAGCATGCTGACATTAGAATTTAGCGCAAAGTACGGCTGTGCCAAAGAACAGCCACATAGATACATATTTTGACTTTACTCTAATGGTGTGTCTACACAGGAGGTGTCTCAGCCATGTCCATCTTGTCCACATGTGAGACACTGGCTGTCTACACAGGCTGCATAACAGCTCACATTTTACTTGTAGGAATGTGTAAATGCAAACCCAAGCAAATTTTTACACTTCATATCAACTTCATTTCAATTTACATGCACATCAAGAGTGATCATGTGCAGGGCTCTGAGTGCTGCCAAAATGCATGTGACCTATGTGGATCCTGGATCCTGTTTATACACAGATCGAGGACTGAACCTGCTGCTGCTCTGCTAACATACTGCTCATGTTACGCCTCCTGAGTAGATGCGATGTAAATCATATTTTGGCGTATTTGAAATTAAATCTTAAACTTAGTTCAGCAGAATGTATGTGCATTTTCTGTCTGTTCATATTTAAAGTGTACACATTTACTCTTGTGCACAGAGAGATCACAATCTCAATGTGTTTAAATAACGTATAAAATAAATGTACCTCCATCTTAATTTTTATAAGCTCATGGTATGTTTTGTATGTAAAATATTAATTTGTAACAGGTAACTGCAGGTATCAATTAAATACAGAGGAGTGAAATGTACAAAATTTCCCTCTGAACTGTATTACTTTAGAAGTTAAGTAGAGCAAGGAGGTAAGTAAGAAATATCCCACATTTGCACTGAAATGCAAAGCTAGAGTAAATGTAAGTCAGTGTTCAAATGATGGCAGGGTGTTTCTTCTGCTGTTAATGACACTAGAGACTTCCTGCTGGCTTTTCACACTAAAAGCCTTCAAAGCCACTAGAATGGATTATGGCTCTTAAACTGGAGGAAATGCAAATGGAACAGATAAAACAGAGATGTTTCTTTCTAAAATATTATGGGATATAAACGTGAAACAGAAGAAATTGAGAATAAAGATTGTTACCTTATAATAAAGTGTCTCAAACTAAGGCAAAGTCACAAGATTTTATGGCGTTTACACATAAATTGAGAACACAAAATTGGATTTTCTACTTTTTCGAGATCTTATTTCTTTTATTCACTGTAAAACAGCAGACCTTTAAAAGTTACCTCACAGTAAAAATTCACATTACACTGAATAGAAGATCTCTGAACATTCCCTCTTTGTTTCTCAATTAGAGTACCTTTCACTTCCTTACTCATTCCATTGGTTTACAGCTTTGAATGACCTCTTATTGTGTAAAGTGCTGGCCTTGTTTCCCATTTGAAAAGCAAAGGATGATGAACTTCAAATTCTGTATTGGTGCGACAGTCCCACAGAGTCCGTAAACTGTCGTCCCCTGTTCCCCAGCCTCCATCTTAACTCCAGCTCCACCTTCATCTAAATATCACATAAAAACACAGCACACATTTTGTCCAGTCCCAGGACGCCTCTATAGGAATGATGTGCAGTTCTTTTTGAGTATGAGAATGGGATTTCAGAAGTTGTTAAAATATTAAAAGGTGAGGGGTGATGATTCATAGTTACATTTTAACATCAGAAGGGCTTTTACGTGCTCAATAAAGAACAGACAGAATTTGTAGAGACTGATTTTCTTGTGTAATGGCACACAGAAGTAGAGGGGTGAAGTGTCTCACCCCTGACTGACTTAAATTTTCCTCTTGATGCCTGCGGTGCAGTAGCGATAGCACTGTGATTAAAAAAAACAGTCTGGAATAATCGGTTGCATTGATGTCAGATGACTGATCTCCTCTTGGCCTCTCTGATTTTGGCAGTCTGTGATTTTTGGAAGAACGTCACGGCTTACTGTCTTTTTGGTTTTATGTTACAGTATGTTAGATTTCAGGCTGTTTTACATTCCCCCTTATCATCCTACTTATCTGTCTTTGTCATCTCTTCCTCTCTCCCCTGCTACCACTCTTCCCCAGCTTTCCCTGTCTTTTCGTCTTTCCCCTCCGTTCCTCATCCTCCCCCTCGGTCTCTGCATCTCTCCGAGGCTCCTGCCAGCATCCTCTCTGTGGGAGTGCTATGCCTTCGTGTTGGCCCTCGTCATTACACTAAACAGTTTGATCAATTATTCTATTAACTTTACTCTCTCTTTCTCACCATATAAATAGCTGTCTGTTTCCTCTCACCTTTTAGAGGCCTTGGCGGCATCCTATCCTTGGGACTGCTACGTCTTTGCCCTGGCAGTTTTCGTAACGCTGACCAATCAGATTCATAAGTGGAGTCACTCCTACTTTGGCCTCCCACGCTGGGTCATGCTGCTCCAGGACTGGCATCTGGTGTTGCCACGGAAACACCACCGCATCCATCACGTCTCGCCGCACGAAACATACTACTGCATTACTACAGGTGAGAACTGGCACTGCCTCAGTACAGTGCTGTAGAGTGGCAAAATTTTACTTCTTTTAGTGTGTATACATATCATGTGATTGCATATTACCAGAAACATAAATAATCTTTGTTTATAATGATAAACAAAACCTTGGCCTTGATATCTGTTCATGGATAAATGAGTTAGCTTGATTTTATTAACAGTCAGTTACTGAACAATCATCAAATTATCACAGTTCTGTTTTCACCGTAAACAGTAAATTAGCCATATTTGATAAAATACGCAACAGTGAAATAAAATCAGTGCAGTAAACACAGTCAAAAACATTTTTAATCATCAGTATGATGGTAACATGGTAATTAATCATAACCTTTTGTTGGAAATTTGTCATTTAAACACTAAAATGTATGAACTGTTGCATCTTTTGTCTAAATTCTATAGTTCTGCTGTTAATCACAGATGACTCTTCTCAGAATCAGCTCTTTTCTGGAGTATGTTTTGTTGCTCTACCCTCTGCTTTAAAATACTCCTATAGTGTTCTATTGGATTCAAGTCAGGGGACACATTTCTCTTCGCTGGATCATAGTTTTTACTTTTTTTGTTACTGTCAGAGCCTTTTCATTCAGAATTTGAATTATATATTTATAATATATATAATGTTGAATAGAAACCTGTAATTATAGTGTAGTCTATGGAGTTGGTAGTATGGTTCTTCCTGTACCCCCTTCCTCCTCATGATTACTACTTTACTGATGCTGTTGCACCTTCTCCTATCTTGAAGTCTTACAGTTTGGTTTCTGACTTGATCAGGCAGTTCCTCACTAAGTGCAACCATTTTGCATTCGACACGTGGCAGGCCAAAACTGAGGACACTGTGGTGTTGACAGGTTATTTTCTAACCTTGTTCATGCAGTTAGCCTTCAATGGAAATCACAGATGAACTCACTGTTACTTGTGGAACTTGGAATCATTTATATTATAAAAGAGGTGTGAAGTTTTAAAGTAAGTAAACTGTAAGGATGTGTAGTTCTTCTGTATTCATTGGGGAACAGATCAAAAACATTTACCAAAATTATTCTAACGCTGTACATTTCCAATATAAAAACTTTGCTTTTTTGTTTTGTATCACACAACTTAGACACTGATGGGTTCAAAAAACTTTTGAATACTATCAGATGTTTATTAGTGTTTATGTTGTGGGCGGCCATTTTAGATCGCTATAATTGAGGCTGATGACTCCAGAATGATTTCCCTTGCAGTTCTCCACAGATTCAAATAAAATGGCGGCCATGTCTGTCGACTTCTTATAAATAACTAAAAGAAAATGTTCTGTTTGCGTGCATGTGTGTCTTTAGAGACACGAGGCCTCCGTAATAGATCCACATTCAGTATTCTGTGTGCATCTGGGTGAGAGGGAGGGAGAGAAAAGAGGGAGGATACACAAGGGGGATTCAGCTTGTACGTCACCCTGCGCCCCTGTGGACGACAGATGTGTGGGTGAGAAGGGGGGCATACAGTGTGTGTACCACACTCATACTCATGCATCTGCATACTCGAGCATCTGTGTGTGCACTAGTCTTTGTGACCTCCTCTTCAGTTTCTAACCTGTGTGTGTGTGGTGGGCGGTGGGTTGGGTCGGGGGGTCCACAGGGGACGGTGACGGCCCCCTGCTCCCCCAGCCTGGCTGCCTGGGCCGGGCTTGGATTCCACTGCGGCTCGCCTAGCTGCCTTTGTGTTTGCCACTGGCTGACAATCCCCATGTATATTTGATGCTAACCTGCTGTCTGTTCTAACAAATAGGACTTTACAGGCAGAGGGGGGGATGGAGGATAGGGAAGGAAGGAGAGAGGGAGGGTAGGGCAGGATTTGGTAGAATAAAAAAAAAAAGGAGGAATATGTGGTGAAAGAAGGAGAAATGGAGCGAGAAAGGAGAGGAAGAGGGAGAGATGGGGGGAAAGAGTGAAATCAAACAAAACTGCTGGCTCCTTTATATGTCTTCCAGCGAGAGGGTCATCATTGCTCATAGGCACAACCTATGCAAACACACTGCAGGGTGGTGTGTGAGACTGTATCGATAGCTACAACACACAGCCCAAGGGATGTTCCCCATTGCTTTCACACACAGGTCTGTGTGTGTGTTTGTGTTTGTGTGATTTGTGCATCTGACTTCTTTATTATCTAGACATTTGTGTGCTTGTGATATTGACTGTGTAGGCTCACACAAGAAAAGTTGCAATTATGCAGGTGCTTTACTCCACATACAAATGCATCAGCTGTGTACAGGTAATACTAGTAAAATGGTCATCTCAAACATGCCTCTGCCAAGCTCAGCAGCACACTGGTTATTACGAACAAACTCAGTGTAGAGGTAAGTCAGAGCACATGTCTTTCACAGAGAATAACAAACATGCATGCATCTTCATGTACATCGTGTGCACAGGTGTTCAAAATGGCCTGCAGCCACATACATTTATGTATTATCTCAAACACATGTATCTATAGAATATTAAAGCTCCAGAGGTCAAGAAAGAAGAAGATGGAGGTGTGTGTGTGTGTGTGTGTGTGTGTGTGTGTGTGTTTGTGTAGGGAAGAAGTCTATCCTCTGTTCTCTGAAATCTGCGCGTGATGATGAGAAAGGGAGAGGGGGTTAGGAGTAGGCGTGAAAACTGAGGATCATATGCAGACAAGAAGGAAGGGAAAGAAAGAAGGGACAAGCAGGAGAAGTTAGGAAGCAAAGAGATTAACAGAAAGAGAAGTTGAAGTTACAAGACCAGTTCACGTTGAGGTGGGAAGGGGCAAGTGAAGGATTGTTGGTCAACAGATTTGTCTGTCCTGTGGGTATAGTTGAGCCGTAAGAATAAGAGGTTCAAATGCAGGAGCGAAACCTTCAGGGTGCAAGACTATGGAGGATCTGTCCAAAATTATCCACAAATATTCCATAAAATCTAAAAATTAAACATAAACAAAAACATACAATTATGTTTGTTGTTGGCTTTAACTTATTATAGAAGACTTCTCCCAATTTTCTAACTTCTCCTTCGCTTCACCTTCCCTGACTTTCTCCACCGCTTCCTTCCTCCTTTTTCCCACATCCCAGGTTGGTAACCACCACTGGATTGCCAGCTAACGGATGGCAAGGATCGAATGCTCACGGGCAGAAACCCCGGTCGAGCATCCTGCTGGCCAAGAAGATCGACTGATAAACACAAATACAATAACAAGGATGGATGGAGAATGGTCTTGCAGAGGATGGATTGGGGAAGCACACACACACACACACACACACACACACACACCACAATTTACTCATGTTCCCAAGCTTGTTTGCTAAAGAGCAACATTCTAGGAACCGTATGGTAAAAAATAACAAAAAATCTAAGATTGATTGTTGTATGTGTCGGACTCTGTAGTAACGTTTTGAACGCAGAGGTTATTATCTAGAACGCCTGCTGTAACAACAGCCAATCGCTTTTAGGGCCCAGCCACCACGAGGGGGTGTGCAGGTGTAGAGGGATTTGCAGTGACACACATACACGCACACACACACACCAGTATCAACACAAACAAGTTTGGAAATCAAATGTTCAGTCATTTTTCTGTTGTTATTTTTTATGTTGTTGTTTTTTGAAAAGTCCTTTCAAGAAACATCATCATCCTTTAAACCTCATGGCTTACTTTGTCAACAAGAAGTGTGAAAATCGGATGATCGTGGTGTTTACGAAAGAATTTAAAAGTCGATCAATAATAAGCAAGACCTCTTTGTTTGTGTTTTCATAATAGCTACAGTGTAAGACTGGTGAGGACAAGACATGTGTAAGGACAAAACACATACTGGAAGCTTGTAATAAATTTCTAGACTTATAGTGGAACAATATCACAACAAGCGCTTACTTACACCGCATACAGATCTGAGCAACAACCAAATCATGTCATTGAGTTTTGTTAAATGCTGACAGCACCACCAACCTATGTGTGCTTTGACAAACTGCAGAACTTTTTCATGGGCACATCTTCTCATTGATTGTTTATACGAGACGCTGTGTCCACAGGCTTAAGCCGCCTGAGAAATACAGAAATCTTTCATGTACCTAACATCAAAAGCTTTCAATGAGATCAGCATCAAAGTGAGTTCACTAGAGTTATACTGACCCATTAGTTTAGAATTTTAGCACAGGTGATGAGCACAGTAAGAAGAATTTTTTTTTCCACTTCCTTGGGTGTCCCGTAGTTGAACCCTGTGGGATGACATGAATAGTATATGTTGGTGGGTCTAAAAGGTGGCATGAAAGACCCCTGAAAGAGTCTTTTGTTACGAATACTTTAAGTATACTTCTTTCGGTTTTCAAGCTAAGAGTTAGATGGAGAAGTCTTGCTGGTTAGCACCAAACAAGACTGAACAGCCAGCATGATTTCTTTGTCCCAAGGTAATACAGTTCAACTACCAGCACCCCAAAGCCACCACTGAACACTTTTTTGTCAGGTTCCTGTACCCACAAAATTGAAGAATGTGCCACTGATTGTATTAGGTAACTGTTTTCGTGCCTGTTTCAGACTTTAGTAAGCACTGCTAGCTACTGGCGGTGTGCTTCATTTAACGTGCAGACATGAGAGAGAGTGGTTGTATTCTCTGACCTTGGCAATAAAGGGTGGATGAAAATTCAAAGGTCTGGCATGAAGTTTTTTTTCTGATGGTTGTGTTGATTACTTATATATGTTCTATGGCAGATGGTTAAACCATGGCAACAGTGGCTTCTTCATCAAAATTCCAAACATGCCTGCAGACAGAAATCTTCTTGAGAAGCCTCTGTTTGAGATGCTTGTGGCTGCCCCCAGTCATGAAACATCCCACAGTTGTTAGCATTGCCACTCCATTAACACTTACCCGCTCAGGCAGGGTTACGCTGGGATCATTGTCTCAAGTCTGTCACCACTACATAGGAAAGCTTTGAAAATACTTTTTGTTGTCAGAAACTATTTACCAAAATCAAATATTTGCAAGCTATAAAATGAAGCTGTAGTCATTCAAATCACAAAGAAATTAACCATGCTGTGTTTCATCCCAGCCTCGATAGAAATGAAGAAGAAACTGCAAACTATTTTGCAAGATAAACACTGTGCCGCAGTTCAACCCATCAGAAGCGCATAAGTGACTGCAAATCAAATAAACACCGGACAAAAGAAATGTGTCACAAACTTCTAAACCAAATCAGAGTCATTGAAGAAGCGTATGGTAATGATTTTACATCAGTTCGTCGCACTGACAGCGAGGAAAAGAGGAAAACAATTTTTTTTGACACCAAAGAGCAAAAATTAATTATTACAAAAAAAAAAACTGAAACCACCAAGTTGCTTTATAGAATGCAAATAATGTCTTTGTTTCTGATTTTTGTTTACTACTGTAACATGCACTTTAGTTGGTTGTTACCACTCTGTACTGGAGTTCAGCTTGGATCTGTGTTTTATTTAGGCTGAATCAGTCATAGAAGGCTTCCACAACCAGCACTTCTTTATTGTTTACTTCGCAAAACCCAGGCACCTGTTCACTTATGACCATACACAGATAAAATCATGGTCATTGCATGCACACACACACACACACACACAAATCTTGAATACAGTCATACACAGACAAACATACACACACATATTACGTTTCCTCACATTGTGTTCTTTTGTTTTCCGGCTTCACAATTTTCATTTTTTTACCGTAACGATCGTTTGTATAGTTAAATTTCTGACCCATTTTGCAGCTCAACGCCGCTGCCTGCCTTAATGTTTTTGTCTGTTTCGATTAAAGTTTATTAACTCCAAATGTTCACTACGGTTATCCTTAGCATTTGAAGATATCTCTGTTCGCGTTTGGATGAGAGTTAGCATCACCTCTCTCTCCAACACCGCAGCAAATACCCTTCGTCTGATCTTAAGAAACCATGCCATTTTTTATTCCTTCAGGATGAGCTGCACCGTCAGATGACAAAGACAGTTTTGTGTGTCACATGATTTAATGCACAGGTCCCACGGCCTCTTTACTTTGTTTAGCCACGAAGTTTCCTGTTGATCCGCGACGCAGACATGTCACTGGATGAGCACTTTTCATTCATCTCAAAGCTATTATTTTTTTTTGTCCAGGTTACTGCTGTGCTTGGTTCGTTTGATTGTCGCACGACCGTTAGGTTAAATGCCACCGCTGAACCACCAGCCCTCTCAGTGTCATGTTCGTCTCTGCTCTTGACCGTCGAGGTCAGAGATTCACCCTCGTTCTGCTCTATGTGCCTGGCATCATGACCTCCCTGGGGTTCACACCACCCAGAGCACCTCCCCAGAAAGCAGAGCCCCTGGGCAGGTAGCAGCCCTGGGATCCTGTTGTAGCTGAAGGCAGGGCCAGTGCCAGGGGAGGAGGGACAGGAAGGTACTAGAAAGAAGAATGACAAGGACGGAGGCAAATAGAGGAGGCAGACAGGTGCTGGACAGAGGTATCGTGAAGATTGTTATGCATCAATATAATAGTTGCCTCAAGAGTGGGACTATTGACTGGCAGCTTGTTGATTCATTCGACCAGCATTACCAAGGTCACATTCATTTGCAGAAAGCTTAAAAACTGTAAACTGTTTAACAGAATGTTATATGAATCACTTGGATTTATTCATCCATTGCGAAAATCAAACTACAAAACACAACCATGCTGGGTTGTTCCAGAGGCTACTCAGTAGGTGACGCTGTGCCATGGGAATGGGAGCAACCCCCCTGCCTGCACACCACCAAATAAACACACACAAGACAAAGGTGGACTGAGAGAAAAAAGACACAATTGAAATTCGTCTGCTAATTCAGCACCCGACGCACCATGGATTGATTATCACACGTTACTGTGGCTACTGATATTTCGGTCGTGGTTGTGCACTCCAACTTGAACAAACCTCAGTCAGAAGGATCAATGAGTCTGCATTGTATTTCAAATTCAACAACCCGTTCGTTCGCAACTTTCTCGTTACTAGATAAGAGAAGGATAAGGGGCATCCAACTATCTTTCCCTCAAATTGCTCATCATTGCGCCTGCTAACAGCAGTGCTCATCTAATAGCAATCCTGTTCACAACGACAATAATGTGAGTTTTAGCAGCATAATGTTAACCATTCACTGTAGAGTTGTTTGTCCATTATTTAAATATAATGGGTATCAAATTTTATCAATTGATCCCAAAGTTGCTGGAGATATTTCACTCGAAACCAAAAATTTAATTCATGGTGTCAGAGATCACCAACGTTTTTAAGGTATAATCTTTCTCTGGGGACTGTATATACCAGTAAAATGTCATATAAATATGAAGGTAATAAGGAGATATTAGTTAAATCCGAAGGCTAACTAACACTTTCAAAAATCATCAGTCACTGTTCAAACATGATTGAGGTGAACAAGGATTTTCACACTGAGAAAAACACAGAATACTCCTGGACGGGCCGAGCCATATCATTTTCACCAAAGATGGCCTATGAGATTACAACCAGATATTTGATTAGCAAAAATGGGATAGTTAGACATTTTCAATATTAAGCTTGACATTTTTAGTTCTCACCTTTCCAGCAAGCTGAAGCCTCGAGTTCTGCAGTTATTATAAATGAAGGCTATTGGGTAGGGGAAAGTTTGAAAGTCTGAATCTGATGTTTGCAGGGACAGTCACCCAATAATTATGTTGTAATGTGGAGATTCCCATCCGTCCTATTACTAAAAATAGACCATAGTAAACAGTCTAAAGTATAAGATAGTATAAGGAACTGCTGTTAGAAATCTCTCCTCATTAATCAAACATGTAGAGACAGTTTTGTTAATGAGTGTAACATGTAATAATACCAGGGATGACATGTTGCAGAACTCTGACCGATCTCACACACCATAGTCGCTGCAGAGTTCATTCCCATTACCGCCATCACTGCTGCCAATTCAGCGCCACCACACGCAAAGAAGATCTTCACACACACCCCGCCGTACGCCGGTGGTGATATTGACCACAATTGCTGATGCGTTACCGGGGCCTCTGCGCTGGCAGCGCCAGTTAAAGTTTAATACGCTGCCAACATGAGAAAACAAGGCGTTTTACGGGTAACACTTGCAGCAGTTTGATGCAGAGAGATGAATGCAGCTTTTTGGTTGATACTTCATTATAATAAGAAAGTTGCAGTTTCTAATCAAGTTAGTGGTATAGCAGTGCACATGATCAAATATGCTGTAAGCTCATTTTGCCCACATACAGAAATTCTACTTTTCATTATGTACTAATGTAAGAGTCCAGCCCCTGGAGAATCCATCTATCTATCTATTCATTTATCTGAAGTGTATGTAAATGTATTTTTTACACTGGCTCACCAGCAGCTTTGTGTCTTCCAGAAATTCTAAAACAACAATAACGACTTAAATTTCCGGAAAAGTTAATTGAGTTGGTT
>BRZM01001674.1:35329-57285 GCA_033238685.1 Lates japonicus | reverse complement strand
TATCCGGTTTGGTTTTCTTTTTCTATCAGATTCCAGGTCTTGGTGACAGGGGTGGAATTCGACATAGTCTTCTACTTTTTGTTTCTGCCACAAAGTTAAAAATTGACTGCTCTCTTTCTGTCAGCTCAAACCTCTAACACTCTCGTTCTCCTCTGACCTCTCTCATCAACATGATGTTTCTGTTTCCCAAGAACTGCCACTGGAAGTGAGAGAGTTTTAAACTCTAGAGACTGTTGTGCGTAGAAACACCAAGTTTGAAATACTCAAACCACTGAAGCTCCTCATCTGTATCTATAATTTTATGCACTGCACTGCTGCTAAATGATTTGCTGATTGGATAATTGCATGCAAGTATGTAAACAGATGTTCCTAATGAAGTTTAAAAAAATAACCAAATAAATAAACCCATAGTTTGCATCTGCTTCCAATACAATTTTGGGCTATTAGAGAGATTCCAGCCCAGCTCATCCCCAGATGTGTCTAAGTTCATCAGGGCTTTAAAAAAGTGAAGTGAAGAGTGGAAATGAACCTTGACTCTCTAGCTGACGCATCTGTAAGTGTGGCTACAGGTGACTTTTGTCAGAGATGTGGTGTAGAATCCCAGTCCTCAGATCGAGGTGTGTTCACCTTCACAGTGGCTTGTTGTGCACACCTGAATGCATATAAGAATGTGTTTGAGTGTTGCAATTTTTTATTTGGTGTGAATGTATTAAAGCATATGCATGTGTGTGTGTCTGAAGATTTCTGAGTGTGTCTGTGGCTCACCCGCAGGTGCCTGTACAAGGGAGAAAGCCAATTATGAGACCTGGCAGTTAAAACAATAAGGCATCAGAGACTTATCACCTTCAACACAACTTTGGTCAAAATGAAACGCCTTACTGAGTTTTGTTTGCAGTTCTTAATGGAAACGCCCAGAAATTTGAATGCACTTAACTTAAAGTCTGGTGATATTCTATGTCTTCTTATTGTTGCTAAACTAGTTAAAACAAAAACCAGCAATGTTTAGTTCGTCTTCTGACTCCCCTGTCCATGCCCATGGCACTCAGCTCCAATCCAATCAGCTCTACTGAAGAAATACATTTTAAAAGGTTCACAATTGCATTGCATTTATTTATTTATTTATCTTTTTTAAAGGCTAAATGAACCAAAAGGGCTGAACTGAACCAAAAACAAACAGTTAACAAAAACAAAAATGTAAATATATTTTCTTATGGAAATCTCACCACAAACAAGACACATGCTAAGACTGAATGTTCTGTATTTCATGGAAAGAAACTATCTGAACCACCCTGGTTTATTTAAAACCACAGTGCACCCTGAGTTTCTCTTGGCCCAATATACTAGCTGAGTTTTTAGAGGCTTTAAAATGAGTTAAGTACAAGTAATTTTTCAACAAGAAATCACAGCTCAAAATATGCTCCCACCAAACGTTTGAGAAGATAATAAACTAGTAATTGCTACCTGCAGTAAATACATGCCCATTATATATATGTTAAATATACTCGCTCCTGTTGCTTTTCCTTCCATGCTGAATCTCTCCTATAGCTAGGGAGACAAAAAATAACAAACAAACAAAAAATATGTTTTCATTGTCTGGATTTTCATAGGTCTCAGAGGTTGCCGCTGTATTTGAGGCATGTGGAGGGGTGAGGGTTGTGGAATGTCACACAATGCTGTTGTCACTGATGAAGGAGAGCCCAGCAGGCTGTTGTTGTGATGCCACCTGCCGGTTGCATTCAAAACACTGACACTACAGTATGGAAGGGTTTACTGTAGGGTTGCAATGTGTGAGCAGCTATAAACAGTATACATGTTTAGCATGTTTAAGGTAAATATGTAGTTTACAATTGTATTATTTTACAGAATTTTAAATAGTATTGTTTCTGTGACCACTGTAAGCTTGTCAGTGTCTACAACATGTGTAGTAAAGTAATGGGTGTTTCTTCTGCACAATGAAACACTATTAATCTATGGTTAGCATCCACTAAATTAACAACGATAAAGCTACTGGGAGCAGCTGATGAGTGATCCTTGCACAAGGTGTCCCAAGAGTCTACAAAGGAACCTGACTGTACATATCAGTGTGACTAATCAGTCGCTGATTGAAACTTGCATGACTAACGTCTTTTTGAACTTGTTGTGTGCTGACTTTAAGAGTTGATTTCAAGTTTAGTTGAGTTTTCTGATTTTCAAGGCAGTGGAGGAACTTTTTTAATTTTTAAACAGAACCACCATAATGTTTTTATAGTGTGAGGGAAGGGAATGTAAGTTTCAGTATGAGGAGAACAGGATAAGGTGAACAGAACAGAACAAACATCACTAGACACTATGATTTGGTTTGCTTCATTTTTAGACTTGTAATCTTCTTGACACTGACCAAGTACTGTCAGCTGAGGCAATTTATTAAACTTCTCACAGCTTCCTCTGAGCCACAAAGTTTGATACAACTTATTTCACATATGCAGCGGGTAATACCCAATGCCTGCAAACAGACTTCAACGACTTTTTATTTTGTATGGCGTAACAGTTCATTAATCTATAAAGAAATCCTAAAAATAATGAAGAACATGATTGATGGCTACCTATTGACTTATATTAATGTGTCTTACTGTAAAGTGGTACAGTGCGAACCACACAGTTCATTTATATGTGTGAACCTGCTAATTTTTCTCAACATACCATTACTATTGTGCTTTTACAGTTAGTTTATTACTGTTTATTTTGGTTGGATCGCAGAAACAGCCAACATAAATGTAAACAAACAATGTGATAGGTTTAAAAATAAAATAATATTCCATGCATACTTTGTACATCTTTGTTAGTATCTAAACAATTAAATTAGTCTGTCATATTTGTACTTCAGCAGTGCAGTAGGAGGAGTGTGATAGGGTAGGGGTGATGGGGAGGATGAGGGGAGGAAGGTGGAGTGAGGTGAGGATCAGCAGGTGGGAAAAGGGGTGTTTGAGACTATGGGACCTGGTGATGAATAGCTGACAGGGCTACAGGGACCCAAGAATTGCTCGAAACTGGTTTCACACCACTCCCACCTCTACACACAGGCTGGGAAATTGCTAATTAGGACATGTGCATTGTGTGTGTGTGTGTGTGTGTGTGACCAATGAACCATGAGTTGGAACTATTCTGTGTCATTGCTGAAGTACGATTGAGGGAGAGTCAGAGTCGTTACGAGTAAACTTTATAAAATCTAAGAATTAAAAAGGATTTTGCAATATGTCCCATGTTTGTTGAGGCATAAAGAAAAACACTGTTGTGACGGTAGTTGACTCCACCCTCTCAGTTCAATTCAGAACAATGGCTGTGATTTCAGCCCAACTTCAGAGTAATTCCAACCTTCCAAACTAAAACCCAGTGTTTTAAGAAGCTTAGTGATCCAGTCTTTATTTGGAGGGACAGAATTATTCTCAATTATGCATGCTAAATGATGATTTATTATTTATGTCAGAAAGAGTTGATTTATGTGGGCTCTGATTGATGTCCTAAACTGTGACAACAAAATTTGCTAATTCTAGCTTGTACATTGGTGGGTGTAATTAGGTGGGGTTCCTGTACGGTTGTGTGTGATTTTTACTTGCTCCACAAACAAACAACAAACAAAACTAAAAGCCTGACAGAGACTTTTAGTATGTGTTTTTGCATTTGAGTAAGCCACAAATAAAATTTCTATTTGCCTTCCCAACTGATAATACTTTTTGTTATCAACTGGAAGACTTTTTTTACAGGATATATATTTTTACATGTATATTACATGTACAGTATACAGCGTTTGTTTTTCATATTTGATTTTTACAGCCAGCCAATAAAAAGTGGGTAGATTTCAGCCTGATCTCAATAGAAATGTGCTACATTTGTCTAAAATCAAATTTCTTCTGATTTATTAGAAAATAGTTATCACACAGTTTCTTTTAAGAGTGTAGTTGGTATACTCTCTAAAGAAATGTGTTGTGTAAACAATCAATATGTAACATTTGATGCTAGGTGGATTTTGTTATTCAGAAAGAGCCAAGTTGTTTCCTCCTGTATCCAGTTTTTTCATGTGAAACTAAACTTACCTGCTGTTGTTGGCCCTGACCAAAACCATATCACAATCAATTTCCATGATTGTTCCCACAACCTAACTTAAACAAAATCTCAGTGTGCAGATGAGACAAATATAAGTATAATGTGACAGCAACGGGCTTATGGAAGGTCAAAGTTTCTTGCAGGAATAAGGGGTGGGTTTTGGCTATTTATTAAATGATCACCAAAACTAATGGATTCATAGAGTTTACAGCTCTCAGATTCTGATATCTAAAAGAGGTTCCTCTTGACTATCAGTGAACATAAACCATCAGAAAATTAAGTGTGATTGTCACCTCTATTAGTTTTTGGTAATGCAGTTAGGTTAGGTGTTTGAGAAGGGAATTTTGGTCATGATCGCCAGGACTCGTTGTTTTTAATTTCATCCATCAACTGATTCACACGTGGACAAATGCAGTCATCATTATCAGCACCACATGAACTCACATGGTGGACAAACAAATCAAGTTTACTCTTGGTGACTGACAAGGTATGCAGAATACTCCAAAGACTTTGTCTGCCTACTGTGAAATAAGCAGACAAAAAGGCAACAAAGAAATAAGAGCATTAGTTGAGACAGCTGCAGAACTCTCAATCACCTTAAAGCTTGAAACAGTGGAGAAAAAACCCATTGTGTCTGGTACAAATGATGTGAAATAGCTGACATTGGTTGAATGGTTGATGTCTTCCTGTTTCACAAATATATGTGTGGAATCTTAAAAAATTAGTCTCCAAGGACAGACATAATAAGTTCCTACAGTTGACTGCAGGAGGTATGAAGAAATGAATGTGTTAATATATAAGTATAACAATCTTATTAAAACATTTAATGCATGAAATACAGTCACTTAACTTGGTTTGATTTGTTTCAGAAAGTAATAGAGTTTTACTTAATGACCAGTGGACACACATCAGACACTTCTACTTTATGGACTCCACGGTAATATGTTTCTACATCATCTCCCAAGTTAAAAAAAAAAAAAAAAGGAATCTGAAACCAAGCAAAAGTTGCTTAACATTGACACATCTCTTTCAGGGTTTTAAAGGTCCAGCAGATGGCAGCATTGCAATTTTCAAATCTCACCAGTGGACAGTCACAACATGCTCAAAAGCTGACTCAAAATAAAGCCTTGTTTGACGATGGTCCCACATATGCACATTTTCCACTGAAGAAAAAAAAAAACAAAACAAAACAATGTGTGGTTCAACTTAATACCAGTTTCACATGTTTTAAATGAATTGGTCGCAGTGTTATTGTATTTTTGAATTCAGCAAGGCCCCTCGTCTGTCCATCATCCATCCATCCCTTCTTGCATTTACCCATCTGCTCTTCTCTCTTCACAGACACATCATTAACCTGGACAGATATTTCCCCTTCCTCCATCGCTCATCAATCCTCCAATCCATCAGATCTCTTCCACTATGTCCACTGCAAAACACTTGACTATGTACCGAAACTGGGTATCCTTAATTGTGACAAATAGAGAAAATCACAACCATATGATAAAACAACACTTTTGCAAGGAGCCACTTTATTAGACAGTGATCAAGTAGATGTGAGTGTATTCTTGTGTTCTAATAATATCAAGAATTTTTACAACAGTAATCTAACTAAAACGACATGGTATCACAGAAAATGTATTTTCAGTCCTCTTAGTATTAAATTATATATAACATAAAATTTTAAATCTGACAGCTAAATTTGTACAATGACCACAAACCTGCACTCAAACATAATCGGATGTTTACTTCTGACATGTAGACTAACAGGTATAAAGAGATGTAAATTAGGTGTTTTTAATCACAAGTCAAACACATATTTCTTTTTGTGTGTTGATTCCTTCTCACAAAACGTAATTATGTCTTTTAAATATTTGAATGTAGAAACTGGTTAAATTGAGAAGAAGAGGTACAGTAAAGACGCAAAATGCGAGGAGGAGGAGGTAGCAGAGATAGATGAGGAGAGAAAATGAATGCAAAGGGTGAAACGAGGACTAATGAACAAAGAGGGAACAAAAGGAGGAAGGTGGAGAGAGAGGTGGGAGAGAGAGCTGTCTGTGGGTTGAAAGACGTGGGCTGTTATTTTATTTCCTGTGGGTAATACGTCAACAAGTGTTGTCTGTCTGAGAAAGATGCACAGCAGAACCATGAGGAACATATTTTACAACACACACCACACACACACACACACACACCCTAATGCATACATGCACGCACCCACGCATGCATTCACACACGCTCTTAAACACACATACAGTATGCACATGTGAATGTCCAACAGACATGAACATGCCTGCACACAAAACTTGTACAACTGCATCCATCAAGTACAGGAACCATTAAGTCATAAAGCTGTTTTAAATGTGTGTGTGTTGCTGCTTTCTTCAGAATAACACACACTACCGGGCACATGTCCTCAGTTTATGTCTCTGTTGAAACTTAACACAGTGACTGACTCATGTGTGTGTGTGTGTGTGTCCCTGGGGCCTGCAGTGATCTGGCTTGACTGACCAGTCAGGCGTCAGCTTAGCCTCAGCAAACATGTATGTGTGTGTATGCAAGGCTGACCTTACTTTTGAGGTGAGGCAGGGATCAATGCTGAGGCAAACAGAAAGGTTGAGACAAAACTCACCTCCCTCTCTACCTTTCACTCCTCTGTCTCACTTTAGCCCTCCTCTCCTCTTCGCTATCCTTCCTTCCTCCATAATCTCCTCAAACTCTTCCTCTACCTGTGCTGACATTGTGTGAGTGTGTGTGTGTACGAAGGTGTGCGTGCACAAAGTGGATCAGTAGAGAGAAAAGCTTGATTGATCGCAAGCTATTTTGTTGAGTCTCAGCCGTACACTGACGGACTGACTGAACAACAGGCTCCCAGCTAAAACAAAAGTAAGGTTAGCCGTCCATGTCAAGCAACAATCTCTCGCTCTCTCTTACATACACGCACACACACACACACACACACACACACACACACACACACACACATATGCATTCAAATAACACATGCACATATTAAAATCACATAAATATAAATATGTTAACCTCTAAACTAATAAGAAGTACTATCTGTCCATTACTCTCTGTGTGTATGATTGTGTATGCGTGGGTATGTGTGAGACCCACCATTGTCAGTTAGTCCATCTAGTAGTTTTAACTGGCTGACCACTACTATAAGATCAATATTGATCTTTGTTCTCTGTAGGTTTATGTATAAGTCTGTTGTATGTGTGAGTGAGTGTTTGTGTGTGGGGTGTGCTACAAGGTCTAGCCTCAGGGTTTTTGTGCAAACACACACACACACACCTGTGGTGCACTCTGATCATGTGACTAGCTGTCATAGTAACTGTCATCAAGCACTGTGATTGATCAAAGAGTTATGTGACAGGAGGGGGCAGAACGAACACACCCTCTCTCGCTGTCTCTCCGTCTCTCTCTCTCTCTCTCTCACACACACAAACACACCGACACTGTTTAACACAACACAACAAAAGCTCAGAAAAACTATTTAATTGTGTTACTTTTTTATAGTCAGCAGATAAACAGTTTATATTTCTGTTCCTAACAAAGGTGTACAGGTGCTCACCCTATTAGAGGACTGCACTGGGATTGGGATCCCAGAGGGACCCAATGCAAATCTCACAAGAACAGGTGGTTTTTAACCTTACTTCAGATATGGTTGTCAAAAATATATTGTGGGTCCTAAGATTGAGAACAACCACAAAAATCGTTCATGTCCAGCAGCATACATAAACAAACAACAACTTCAGTCTAATTTCAAGCGTGCTGCTCCCTTCAAAGACGGTGTGTCAAAAACAGGAGAGATCATTGTGCTGTTCCAGAAACTCATGTGTGTGTGCTTTCCCTGTGGGATAAGAGAAGACACTAAATCAATGGTACTCTGTGAATGGTCAGAATGTTTGCTGGTGCGTGTGTGGGAGAGAGACACACACATTGCGGCAGCAGGTAGCGGGCTGGAGTGGGATTAACAAAACAGTCCTGTGCAGGGCTCCACAACCTACTGGTATTAGCATGTAATCTTATTCACCTGCATTTTGAAATAAAGCAGTGTGCTGCTTACTGTACAATAGTCCACAATGATTATCTTTAGGGAGAGACTTCATTCATGTTTCATGTTTTACAATATGAAGATGATTCTCTTGCACTGAATGTTTCTTCGATCGATAAAAAAAACCCTTAACAACTGCAATTGCTTTGGCAGCTTCTGTTTTGACTGAAACAGGCAAAGAGAGAAAAAGAAAAAGAATAAATAGCTCACCATCCCAACATAAAATCAACTATTATGAATGCAGTGCCAGGCTGAATGAATGGAGTCAAACGAAATGGCAAATCAGTCTGATTTTCAAGCTGAAGTGAGGAGCATTTTACTTGACCAAACCAGACCTGAAGCCTTATCCCTCACCTATATATGATTAAATGTGCTGTATTATTGCAGAATGGGGGGAAAGACAATACAAAACAAATTTAAAAAAATATTCTTTTTATTTACATCTGTTCTCTTTAAATTTCTCTATACCTGTAGCTTTTTAATGAGTAACTAAAGCTTAATTCGTGATTTGTGGCTCCACACTTTTCAGAATTGTGTCTTTACAAAAATGACATCTTCAGCAGTAAAAAGAGTCACAACGCATAACTCTCATAATTGCTGCATACTGCTGGAATTTTGCAATATTGGGAACAACAAACACCTGTAATTGAATTATCCGTTGCCACGGTAACACCCCTTTAAATCTTTGAACAAGCCTGTCAGAAGCAGAACGTATCGTCACACACTCCCTGTGAGTCATTCATTACTCCTCTCCCCTGTTTTTTGTGACATCATAACACTGGCTGGGCTCCTGGAGAATTCACTAAGAAAGAGAAACATATTCTCCAACATAAAAGACAAATTCTCCATGTGCTCACTTCCACAACAGACTAAGTAGAATGATGTACACTGAAACAGTAACTTAGTTTCTTTTTGTTTGCCCAGATAAGTGGGGTTGATCATGTCACCCAGCATCTCATCTTACCTCATTCTCCCCTTCAGTTATGTAATTCAAAACTAGATGAACAAAAACAGAAATCTTTACTGGGACTAAATTTCATCAGATAGTGGTGATTCTGTAATATCTGTTTGTTTAGTGGAGCTGCTGGAGGAGGAACCAGTCAGTGTTGCAGATCCAAGACCAGAGGCAGGCAGATAATGATCAGACAATGTGAAACAGATGAAATACTGAGACAGAAGTATTCACTGCTGACAAACAGGTCTTTCTAGTCAGTTTTCAGTCTTTCTACTATATTTGTGATTTTGCTACTTATTTTTATTTATTTATTTTTTTGTAGAAAGAGATTTCTGGGCTTTTTTCATTATAAAGTAGATCGAGGTGCTGCAGAAATACAGTGAAAGTATCAAAATGCTCAATCCATGCAGAAATGCACACAGCCCATATTCAGAAACTATTCCTGTAAATGAACCACCAAGACTTGATGTCACAACTACACGGTCACTGTGCTCAGCCAAGGCCCGTCCAGTCCCACTGTCCAATCCTCTATTGTCTTTGTTTTAACTTTGTAAACAACACAACACATGACAAGTGGTCATTCCGTCACTGAGCTAGCAGCTACAAGAATGTTGAGGAGATGCTGCACAACCTGCCTTCCCAAGAAAAGTAATATTAGAGATCAGCAGCTAAAGTTGATTTTTTCCGAAATACCAGGGCACAGTCTGAATTTGACCATCTGTTCTGCTTGTCTAACTCTGACTGTAGCCATTTATGTTTTATGGGGAGTTTCACCAAGCCACAATAGGCTACAATCCATTATCTGTGGTTGGACAAATGCCCTCATGTATTCAAGATACTGTAAAATTTTCATCAACGTAAAAATGACTAGACTAGAATGCAATCCTGTCTTTATAGTTACCCATATTCATTTCTATATATTGGCTTACGTGTGTAAAAAGGGCTAGCCGAAAGCTATCTCACAATACTTTAAATCAACAGACAATGGAAACTTCTAAAAGTTTAAGAACAAATGAACCACATATTTGCTGCAGGTTACACTAACAATTTTTATTTACCCAACAAATAAGGTTTATTTATGCTTAAAATTTACTTCTGTACTAAAACATTCAGCTGCCATCATTATGATTCATGTTCATTTTGTGTGTTCATATAAAACATGATGAGACTGGGAAGTATTTGTAGCTTTTAATCATCCCTGACTAATCCATGTCTCCATTCTGCAAATTAACTGCTCCTTTTTTCGAGCTCAAAAAGTAATTAGTGGACAATACCATAAAATGCACAGATAAAAAAAATATCTGACCAAATGTTAATGCATCACACGCTCACAGCAAGTTGTTCAAGTCAACATACTATATACACCGATTTTGATAGTTTGAGTCTTGTTTGCATGATGCAGTATACGTTACTGTTCAGAATAGGAACATAAATTAAAGGTGATTTTCTCCTGTAACATAATGTTAAGGTTAGTATGTAATTATGTTATAATTATGTTATGTTATTAAACATACCAAAATCAATTTAAAACATACTGGATAGGCCTGTGTGTGTGGTGACTGTGAAAAAACAGTGAGGCATTTCTTGTATCTATTGAATATCAGGCAGCAAGTACTTTATCAAAACAGCAATGACTGGTTGTAAACAACTCCAAGTGTCTGAGTAGTTGTGTACCTTAATAACAAACCTCTCTGTTGGTGCATCAGGTTAACCTTAAGCTAAAAGCATAGTCCGTTAAACAGGAAGTACGAAATAGAAGCTAGTCTGCGCAAAAAGGTGACGCTTGGAATCACGTTCTACCAGACGGCAGTGCTAATGTTAGCCATCCTGTCCTTATGCTAGGAAGGTAACATCCGACCAGTCGTGTCAAGGTTACGGTCTGGAAACAATGTACATTGCTCCAATTAAGCATTCTTAAACATTTTTACTGCTACTATCAGTATATTTAACTGAATTGAACATTTAACCAAGTGGAAATCCAGTCTTGACGGTTAAGTCATTTAAGTTAGTGAAACAGGTTTAAGTTCATCTGTTAATTTTTTTAAACAATGTCTTGTAAACAAATGTTTCTATCAACAGGAAGAAGAACAGTACATCAGTTCAAACTGAGGGTTAGGTAGGGAGGAGTGCTTCGTTTAAAGCTGCAACTGTAGTCTCATTCAGGCAAGTAGAAATCCATGTATGCATCATATAATATTGTTGTTATTTTCCTTTATTCCTCACTGTGTAATGTAATATAGAGGTGTGGCAAATTTTTTTACATCATCGTTTTAATGTCACAAATTGTGTCTGTTTACAGGATAACCTTGCTCTTAGGATGAGCCAGTGGGCAGCTGAGGTCTAGGGAGGAGGACAGATTTTCAGCGCTGACGTCTCAAGCAGTAGGCCTCCTTTGTTATGAGATGGTCATGCAAAAATTGTAACTTCAGGGCATCAAAATGTTTAGCTCTCTTAAAGCATTATAGATTGAAACATCTACACACTGGTCAAGGCCGGTCACTACCTTGCTTGTACTCAGATTGCCCATGTTCATGTAAAGGTTGGGGTGCACTTCGTACACATTTGTCTATAGATCATACACAAACTGAACAGTTAGAGCAAATTGGTTCTTTTTCATGTCTTTTATGTAATTCATATAGTTTTCACACAGAGAGGCAATATTTTGAACACCTCGGAGCTCATCTGAAAAAGCACAAAACTATTCATTGTGTTTTCAAAGATTGTGACTACAGTACTAATATATATTCAACTTTCGCTTCACACAAAAGTCGGAAGCACAATCCTCACTGCCTTGAAGATTTTAAAACTACTGTATTTCAGACATATTCAAGTCAGGCAACAGAAGATAGTAGTTGGTTGGTAGATGAAAGTGAAGTTACTTCTCAAAGAGGGTGAAGATTTAGTTAAAGTCACTTGATCAGCTTGGTTCCTTGTTACTTACATTAGACTGCATCTTTAATGTACCTAGTAGATGTATAGATGAGATTGTAGAGGAAATTCAATTTATTACTTGTTCAGCATCAGCCCCCATAATCAAAAACATTATCTGTAACACATTAGAAAACCATAACTGCATTGTTGGAGAATCGTTAATCACAGATTTGGTAAGCAGCATTTGCCAGTTAAATCCTCTTAGTGCAGCCTTAACTGAAAAAGGTCCTCTTGGCACAGCATACCATAGAAATAGGTACTTAAAGGAACATTTCTCTATTGTTGATCCATTAGAGTATATACTTGATGCGAAAGAGGGAAAGACGTTGCAATATGTACCAATTTTGCAGTCTTTGTCACAAATTCTGAAAAATAGTGACATTCAGGAGAAAGTATTGAAGAGTGCAGGGCATTGTTCTCCATGTCAATATACTAGTTTTTGTTATGGTTCCCACTTCAAGGAAAACAAATTTCTGCCTGGAGAGGAATTAAGACTTTCACTTCTTCTCTACTCTGATGATTTTGGAATATGCAATCCTTTAGGAACCTCTCGTAAGAAGCACAAGGTGACAGGTGTCTACTGGGTGTTGGCTGATATCCGGTCTGTGTTAAGGTCAACATTGTCATCAATTTATTTAGCAGTTTTGTGCAAGGCAGATGACATTAAGAAATTTGGCTATCCTCAAGTGCTAGAGCCATTATTAAGTGATTTGAAAAGCTTTGAAGAGGATGGTCTTTTTGTGCCCTGTTTGGGAAGTCATAAAGGACACTGTATTTTCTGTGATTGCTGATAACCTAGGTGCCCACTCAGTTGGGGGCTTTGTTGAAAGTTTCAGTGGGTCATACATTTGCAGATTTTGTGTCAGTGAGCGGTCCCAGTTTCAGGAACTTGAAGTCAGGACAGGAGCATTCCCTGGTAGAACAAAACAGCAACACCAGTTTGACGTTGAGGCAGCATTGTCTAGCAGCACCCCTAGCCATGGAGTTAAAAGACATTGTGCAGTTACTCAAAAAAAAACATTTTCATGTGACAAAAGGTTACCCACCTGATGTACTGCATGATTTACTTGAGGGTATTGTACCTGTAGAATTGGCATTGTGTTTAGATGCCTTGATAAAGAAAAAATATTTCTCTCTTGAGGAGCTCAACAGAATCATCAAACAGTTCCCATATAAGTGGAAAGACAGGACAAATTGTCCCCAAGGTATACCACCAACCTTTGCCTCCCGTAAAACCATTGGTGGTAACGCACACGAAAATTGGTGCTTACTTAGGGTTAGGGTTAGGGTTAGGGTTTCACTTATGATTGGTACCAAAGTACAGGAAGACGAACAGGCATGATGACACTCAAAGATGTTGTTGAGTTGGTTATGTCACCTACCCACACAGATGAAAGCATTGGTCACCTAGATAGCTTGATTGCTGAGCACAGACATAGATTTAGTAGTGTTTTTCCACAAGAGAAATTGATTCCAAAACACCATTTTGTAGAGCATTATCCAGAGCTCATTAAAGCATTTGGCCCACTAGTGTCTTTATGGACAATGAGGTTTGAAGCTAAACACCGCTTCTTTAAGAAGATAGTGAGACAGACTAGCTGCTTCCGTATTATTTTGAAATCTATGGCAAAAAAAAAACACTAGTTCATGATCGCATACCATCTCCATGGTACAAATGTCAAAAAACCTGCTGTCTCTATATCACAGTTGTCAAGAGTTCCATTAGAGGTTGTAAATGAGAACATACAAGAATTTCTATCACAGAAATTTCCTGATGAGACAGTTGCTTGTTTGACAAACAAGGCGGAATTTCATTACCATTTATAGTCCTGGCATGATGTTGGTGTATGACTCCACTGGTCTTGGTCCTGACTTTGCTGAAATAGTCCAAATTATTGTTGTTCATGACAGCCTAGTGTTTGTAGTGAAGTTGTAAAGGGCATGGTACTATGAGCATTTTAGATGTTTCAAGTTGGAGTCCACAAGCATAGTCAAAGTAATTGAGCGCTCACAGCTCACTGACGCATACCCATTGGCTACTTATGCAATGGAAGGCCATCGAATGGTTTCTCTTAAACACCACATCTGCTTGTCAAACTAGGTACCACAAACTAAGTATCACTTCAAATTGTTTGACACCAGCTTGTGTAACTCCTTGTTTGGACTTATTTGTACATTTATTCCAAATTTAATCTTGTTAAAAATATTTATTGTACTTTTATATGTAATTGTATACTGATCTACCTAGAGCATGGCTTAATTATAGGCATACTGTTTGGTCTTGTCTTATCAAGTTATGTCTTTGTTCTTTGTTTTCTTTTGCAGTTCTGCCCGCCCAAGGCTGTGATGATGTCTGCCCCAATTCAACTACGTGTTATTATTGAAGAGACTCAGGTTCACAAGTTAACCCTCCCAGATGGAATCCCTAGCACTGTAGATGAACTTTTGGCACAAGATCATTTTCAACTCCAAGGGAGTTTTACTGTTACGTACATGGACAAAGATTTTGATAGCCAATTCTTCACTCTCACATCAACAGATGTGGTTAAGGACAAAGACACAATCAAACTAATCAAAACAGAACCTTCTGTTATTCTTACATTGACTCCCATCCATGAGGCTGCTGCTTCCTCCCCTGCAGTGCCATTGGATCATTCCTTCCAGGATGACAGCTCCTCAGTTAGTTCATCTGACACAGTTATTTTACCACAGCCCCCAGAGTATCGATCAGAACGACGGCCAACTGATTTTGCAATACCCACCTTTTCATATGATGTTGAAATGTTCCTTCAAGCAGGAAATAAGGCATATGAAAGTGATGGCTCACTCCTCCAGAATCCAAGCATGAACTCTGACATACTTGAGAGACTTGCTCAAGCAATATTCCACTACACTGCCTATCCTACTGGTCTTCAAATACAGGCAGTAGCAGAAGCACTGATAAAAAAGCATCCATGCCTAAGGGAGCCTGGAACCTCATTTTCAGGCATGTATGGGTGGCAGCAGTGCCTTAAATACAAGATGGCTAATTACCGTTCTAAAATGAGAAGGCGTTAAGTACCTTGTCCTGAGCTTGATATCAACTCCTTGAAAAGGAAATCCCCTGGTGAGAAAAGTCCTGCTAAAAATTGCAAGAGATCAAAGAGGGCAGAGGTGAACTACCTTCCTCCACATCCAAGTGGAGAGACTAGTGATAGTCTGGAGATGGAGAGACAGGAGCTTCTTAATGAGGTAAAGAAGAAGAACAACAGTAAGGTGATACATGAAAAAAATGGCCAAAACTTTCTCCTACCGAAGACTTGAGGTTGTGAGTGGTAGTCCAGCTGCTGATGACTTCAAAGAGAGATGGCCTGCCTTGTTTTGTGAAGCTGAGGTGGGTGAATCTATAAACCCTTAAAAATGTGACCTGCTCCACTGGACAGTAATAATTAGTTTTTATAATATATATTATGAAGCACTGTTCCTTCTTGAGCACATCAACATAAATAAACTTGAGTTCTCTCAAAGTTAAAATTGGAATTAGTGTTCCTCCTTTTGTGTTTATCATTGTAAAAAAGTGCTAGCTTGCACCATTAATATCTACAGGGTTTAAAACACCTGATACAGAATTTAGTCTCCCTTTATTTTGTAGCAAACTATTATCCTGTTCCTAATGTTGAATTTGTGAATCTTTTGTCAATTCAGATCAAGGAGAAATTCAGAAGAATAACTGCAATTTCTCTGGAGCAGAGCTTCATGTACAGACTTGACCACTACACACCAAAACTTATTGTCCTGGTGATGGCCAAGGGAGGTGTTGTGGGGACCAAGCTGAGGCCGTTTCTGGACAAACCGAGTCAGGTGTGCTATGTGTGTTTGCAAACCCACCTCGCAGAAGAGGCTGCACCACACTTTTAGTGTTTTACACGCAGTCTTCTTTGTACGTGTACACAGGTTCACAGAAACAGTTTTTTTTCACAGTATCTTTGTGTAACCTCATAATTGATAACATTTGTTCACAGATTTTATTCAGAGTCAAATTTTTCCCCTGCAAATACAAATCTTTTCTACACATGTACAGACAAATTTCTTATGCATTTATTTTACAGGTCTACAAAGGTTGGTTTACAACTGTAAACTTTGGACATCACTTTATAAGCTCAAAATCGTATTGACCCTACTTTGATGCCCCTGCAGGCTCAACCATTCCACACATGGCTCTTGCTCCATCCACTCAAATCACAGCTCCTTGCACATGTATGCTCTTGTGTTCTCACTTTACACGTCATTGTGCAATTTCAGTGTTGACACAATATTAATCTGTTCACAGAACCAAAGCATTGAGATGAGACATGATGCTGTTATCCGCAGCCTGATCCTGTACCTTGGCGAGAAAGTTGAAGAACTTTTTGAAGATTGCCTGGTAAAGCATGATTTTTTAAAAAGTATTTTTAATGATGCCTTTTAAAATTGTAATGTTATCATTTAAAGTACAAGTTAACCCTAATGTAAGAGAGGAGGTAAAGGAAGAGATGAAGATATTCCGCTCAGCTTTGGCCCAAATGGCACTTTGAAAAAGCAAACAAATTCTTATATCACTTCCAAGAACAAACTAAATAGATTCAAATTATGTACTACAATCTGTGGAGTGCAGTCATCTTCTGCCATGTTCTAAAAATGTTTTACTAATGCAGGCTCACTGTAAAATAGATTTGATTCAATTTAATGTAATCTGAGCTATGTTTAATGATGGTTGTTTTTAACACATATGTGTTTATTCTGCCCTGATACTGAGGTCACCAAATCATTCCAACAATTTTATTTGTATTTGTTTCTCAATAGAATTGTCTTCATTGTTCTTAAATTTTATGCAGGATAACAGCCGCAGTGATGCCTCTCAACACATACTCAAGATCCTAGTTGAGGATCCAGTGGATGTATCCATCCTTCTTGAAGGAGATGTTGCAAGGATGTGGCAATACTGCTAAAGCTTGCACCCTGCTTATGGGGCTGATTTATGCCCTCAACCTTGCATACCCCCCAACACTGCGCTACACTTTTGAAGTGTTTCAGAAACTTTTTCTAGAACTGGATGGGAGTAAACTGTCCCCAAAAGTACAAGCTTTCAAGTTGAAGTTACTGTCTTAAAAGCTATCTCCATGGCAAGTACTGCTGCTGGTACACCCCAACTCACTTCTCCATCTTGTAAATGACTTTAACAACAATTTAGAAAGACACTGTCAGCTCCATGGGACCCTCTACTCACATATAGCTCACCTGGGACAGAGGACAGCAGCCTTTTTCAGCTTTGACTTTGCTAAAGACTGTGTTGGATGTAGCTAGGACTTGTTGATTTTACAAACTTTCTTTTTATAAGATGGCTGATGGAAAAATAATGCAAAAAAGCAAAAAATAATTGCAGGGGAATTATAGTGTGTTGTATGCCAATCTGAATATCAATATCCTTTTTATTAGAAACACTTGGCTCCTATAATATGTAAGGGAATTGACAGAAATGGTAATTTGGAGCTTCAGTGATGTGGTCCTGCTCGTATCCTTGTTGATAATTAGCACCCTGCCTTTGTTCTTCACCTTGGCTAACTAGTGAGACATTAGTTTTATTACAGATAAAGGGTAAAGAAATGTTTTTATTCTTTAGAAGTGTTAATACTTTTAGATGTTGATCTAAATGTTTTAATGCCTGAAGGTTTCAATGGCATAATTAAAGTGCACCAATCCACAGTGCCGGTTTGAATGTTGCAGTTGAACCGTTTAAGAGGGCTATATGGTTTTAATTGAATATTTGCAAAGCACTATTCCAGCTCTGTGTTGGGTGCAGTGGATTTGTCTATAAGAGTATGGCACTATTGACACAAACAAATCTTTGCAGTATTTCCTAACAAATCAATAACAGTCTTAACTTTGATAGAGGATAGTACTTGGAGTGGGTGAGGTACTGATTTGAACAAGCATTTAAGAAGTATTGGTTGTTATTGCATTATATGCATTTCTGATAAGTTCATATTGGTGAATACAGATTGAAATATTTATGGAACAGCATAAATAATAGCAATGAGCATCCAGTCATACTTAAAATTACAACTACAATAGGGCAAAAATGACCATTCTATATCAGTGGGTGCTGAGATGGCTGGTGAGATTTCACTTTGACCTCTCAATATTCAGTGATTTTTCCATACTGCATACATGTTGACAAAATAAACATTAAACTAAAATATTTTATTTTATTCATATTATTTATTTTAGTGTGATTTGTGATAAAGAATATTAAATGCTAGAAAAAAGGAGAAAATTTATTCTGTAACAATAAATTTGCACAATCTACATAATTACACCTAGTAATATAACTTCATACAACTAAGTAATTGAAAATATTTATCAGAAAAAAAATAGTAAAACCTACTTATTTACTTCATAACAGTAAATATTACAGATGTATAAGATTTACTCAATATTCTGATGACAGTAAGTTTCCTGGCTATGAAAAAATGTTATGTACTTTACTTGTCTTTAGTTTTACTTTACTTTACTTTACTTTACTTTAGTTTAAATAAATATAACTTATGACATAAATATAATTAAGTAAAATTGACCTAATATCTTCACCAATGTAAAGTTTAGGGGTAAGTACATTTTACTTGATACTAGCAAGTGAGTTGTACTCGATATTACAGCAGTAAAATTTACTTAAAAAGTACTAGTACTAGTAAAAAGTACTAGTGCAAATTGTTACGAGGAAGTAAATCCTACAAGTTATTTTTTTCAGTGCACACAGAAAGGTTGGCCAGCAGGTTTGAACCCACAACAGAACCTTCTTGCTGTGAGATGACACTGCTTTATACCAACTAATGGAAATATGTTCTCAGTGAGTGAGGAAAAAAACAAAACAAAAACCAATGTGTCTATTCAACCTACCTGAATATGAGTCACACATGATTTATGAAGTGCAGGTGCTCCTGAATACATACATGGACAACCATCAATGCACACACACGCACACACACACGCACACACACACACAACCACCACCACCAACAAAAAGTCTGTGTCTGAGTCTTTGACTAGAAATTGCATTACTGTATTCACAGAGATGATGGGTATTGATCAGATGTTGTGGGTTGCATGTGGGAATGTGTGTGTACCATTGTGTGTGTATTCCTGTGTGGCAGCTGATAAGCCTCAACGCTAAAGGCACAGCTACCTGATCTAAGCTACACTGCACCATAGTCACACACACACATACACACACACAGGACTTTCCACAGACACCAACTACAGAGAAAAGGTTGAAGGGTTGAATGTTCAGAAAAACATTTTGAAATTGTTCTTACCAATGTATCAAATGACAATATGAAAGTGATGTGACAATGTAAAAGGTTGAAAGTACAGGTAAAAGGATGAACATACAGAGGATTATCACCCTGCAGCTCTCTGCTTTATGGGAATTTATATTTTATCATTTAGCTGTCCAGACCACAACTTTAGTGTTTTGCTATACTGTTTTGCTCTCTTAGCATTATGCTCAGTGGCGGCAGGCTTCTGTTTTCAGAAAACATACTCATCAGATAGAGTTATCTATGACCTGGTGAACATCAGGGCCAGGGACCATATTTCCTCCTGATTCAATACTATCATTCAATACTATCTGACATGTATGCAATTTGATATTACAATTTATTGCGATCAGTGTGTGCTTTTTAAACAGTAGACCATGGGAAGAAGTTTAATCATACACATATAGAGACTATGTATACCATGAGTCATATTCCCAAAAACAATGCACATCACCTCTGTTGTTCTGAGTTTTATTTCAGCAACATCCTTGCTATTAACCTCTAAAGCCATGTGTCATAAATACCACCACTTACGAGGTCAGTTGACAACTGGCCAGTATAGAGGTCTTCTACCTGTTTAAATTAAGTTAAATAAAGTAGTGTTGTAATAAAGCTAAATAAACACTGTTACAGTAAAAGAAAATAAATTACTGTGGTAATAAAATGAATCAAAGTGGAACCACTAGTGCTTTTATTCTGACTCATCTTGGGCTGGAAGTGTTGATGTAGTTTCTGTGAAGTTAAAGCTGGTCAACAGACGGTCGCCCACCTACAGTTAAAGGTCCAGTGTGTAACATTTATGAGAATCTGTTGGCAGACATGGAATATAATATACAAAAACATGTTTTTATTAATGTGTAATCACCTAAAACTAAACAATTTTCGCTTTTTTGTTTGCTTAGAATGAGCTATTTATACCTAGGTCCTCTTCCACAGAGTCCGCCATGTTTTGCCACCATGTTTCTACAGTAGCCCAGAAGGGAAAAACTGAACCAAACAGTGGATATATATAGGGCCTTTCGCATTTTCACATTGACATCACTGCCTGTCAAAGCCTGTTACATATCAGCTATTACATAACACATAAACCAGGTAAAGAACAACAACACAAGAAACAACAGAGACGTCAGAGTAGTCAGTGCAGTAGTTGACGTCAATTTATCACCTGACAACATACATAGACTACCCAACACTGCTGTTTGAACAAACCAACTGCTCTCTGGGACATGTGCTAATGCTAACTGAATAACTGGTTAGCTCGCAGGCTAACTGTTGGTTGCTAGCTGTTATCACATGAACTCATTGTGTAATTGATCCCCCCCCCCCCCCCCCCACCCCACCCCTAGTGATCATAGTGGAGCTATTAGCAACAAAAGATGGTCACGTATTGATCAAAAATAGGACTAAAGGAGAGTGGTTATTGGACCCAGTACACAAACTTGACTCCAAATTAATGATTATATTGATATCTAACTGCTGGAGACATAAATAAGTAGCTCTTTGATTTTTTTTTTCTTAATACAATGATCATATTAACAGTTACTGCATTTTTAATTATGTTTTGCCAGCATTAAATTGTTTCTCACGAACTATTGTCAATGTTAACTGTGTCACAAAAGAGGGATCTCATTTACTTTCAAAGGCATAGAGAAAAGAACTTCAACTCCTTGTCTGAGTGTTTTAGAAGATTCATCAATACCTCAAGTTGTACTGAAAGAGGATTTTTGGTCCCAGTTTAGCTTTCAGTACACTTCCAAAGAGCAACTCTGAGATTATTGGAAAAGTACAGGCCCTGATCTAATCTAAGAGTCATCTTTGTAACAGTTCTAACAGCGTGCAAGGTAGTGAGTTAAGCTCCAGGTGAGGACAAAAAGAACGAACTGGAGAAGTCGCTAACGTTAACGCCAATACGATTAGATCTCAGTAAACACAAAAAACAGGTGTCTTACAAGTGCGATCCTCCCAATCTATCTAAAAATGAATGGTCCTAACATGAATTATCAGTCTTATGTTGCTCAATTCTTTTCTTGACATCCATTCCAAAGCTGCAGCCATGACTTGCAGGAGAGACAAAGTAACCCTTATGTTGTGTTGCTGCCTTTAGCTGAACATGGCTTTTTGCTGGACTTTTCCTTGCCGCCTACAGGAATGTGTTTTACATTCTTAGAAAAGATGGTGAAATAATGTTTGGCCTACATTGCATCCAGCTGTTCAAATTCCTGTTTATTGTGTACACATTTACTCTCAAATACTTAATAACTGCCTATGTCAGTTGACTGAAAATGGCAATTTAACGTTTTGTACCCTTCTCTGGCATGAGAATACAAGAGCAGACTGAATGCTTCCTCCTTTGGAATAAAAGTGTAGTTTGGATGGAACTGGGTTTCACCCGATGTTCATAGCTTGTCTTCATTCCTGTGGACTGACACATTGCTCTGTCCTGCTCTGTTCTTCCTTCGTTGTTCCCTTTGCTCTGGATTCTCTCTACACAAAATTTGTAGTTAATGTGTATAAGTGTGTGTGTGTGTGTGTGTGGCAGCCCCCGAGCCCTTGGGATGATGAGAGAGGATGGTGTTACCAGTCAGGGCCTCTC
>BRZM01001674.1:1582-25168 GCA_033238685.1 Lates japonicus | reverse complement strand
ATGGAAGACTCATACGCAGTATTTTCCTCATCATTAGCAATGAATAACAGGACAGTAACAAGGAAAATTACAAAACTGTGTGAGACTGGTGATGAAACTGCACCAGAGCAAGTCAGTGTGTTGGTGATGCTTTCAAGATCGATTGACCCAGAGGTAGGCTGTAGCCCTTGGGATATTTGACATTGTGTTTGAGAAGATTCAGAATCAGCACAGCCCAGCCTCCTCTGCCTTCATACCACACACGATTGGTCTTTTGCACAAACACAGATACACACATATTCTATATACTCTATATATATATAATGCAGACAGAGCAAGGCCAAGATGAAGATGGTGACATCCTCCGAAATACAAAGAATAAAACACAACTTAAAACAAGAAAGTAAGCTGTCTATTGCTGGCTTCCAAATGGCTCATATTTCAGTTCACCTCTGTGTTTAAGATTTAGTTCTGTTTTTCATCATGTTTCTGCAAACAGATCCACACACACACATACATGTGCACAGGGATACACAGTATAGAAAAAAAAGAGTTTATGTTACAATGGATATGGACCACACATTTAATATAAGGCCACCAGTTCATCTGAGGCACTTTCTTCCAGTTAGTAAAACAGTGTTTACAATGCAGAACTTTACCATCTCCTCCAAAACCCAGGTCCCACAGAACATAGCTACCTGAAGACCTCATCATAGCTTGACACTAGCTTGTTTTTGACATCCTTTACTGTTATAGCCATGTAGTTGCAACGAGTAATCAATTAACTGATTGACAGATCACATCGGAAATTGTTTATTATAATCTATTAATTATTTATCTAAAGATTATCTTCTGCTTTGCCTGCTACAGAAACAGGACTTCCTTCTGACACCTTTGTCTATTCTACATGGAAGAACTTAGCAATGCTTTCAAGTCACGTCAAATTTTATTTATATAGTGCCAATTCACAACAGAAGTTATCTCGAGCACTGTACATATAGAGCAGAACCATACTTTATCTTATAAAATTATGAGAACCCAACAGATCCCACCATGAGCAAGCACTAGGGCGACTGTGTGCAAAAACTTCCTTTGCGAGGCAGAAACCTCGAGCAGAACCGATCAAGGTGGGCGCCATCTGCCTGACTGAGGCAATAGCCACTAGATAAAAGAAATTAAATTTGCATGGAAAACAGTTCCAGAATTAATTTCAAACTAATAAATCTAAATCATTTATCTACTAAAGCACTACGGTTAAACCATACAAATTCATGTGATCAAATTCAGGTTTAATGCACTATTCGTTAAGCATTCAAATATGAATAATAAATTCAGAAGTCATCTAAAAGTCATCGTGAAACTGGTTTCATGAACTAGAGAACTTTCAAGGCGATCTGCAGAAGTAATGTAATGCAATCATGTCAACGGGACCAGAATCAAAGTGTTACAACATCTTGAAGAACTATGCCATTGGTGAGTGTGTGTCTCCTAAAGAAGTGCCTGTGAGTAGATGTACCTGAAGGTTGTAAGGTTTAAAAAGTCAAAAGATCGCAGCCACCCATCACCACCGTATAGTTACCATCAACCGGCACCACCTCTGTGTCCAACCTTAGCTAGCAGGTGCAGTGCAGGCAGCAGGATGGTAGTTGGACAAACTGCGCTAATGTTGACCAGTGCAGTCAGTAAGGCCCCGCTGCCACCTTTATCATTGATCATATGGTGATAATGACGATCTGTACCTGAACAGAGAGACAAGTCGCAGTTATACAGTGCATTCAGAAAGTATTCAGGCCCCTTCACTTTTCATCATGTTGCAGCATCATGTTTTTTTTTCCCCAATGCCCACACTCACACCATAATGATAAAGCAGGAAACAGAATTTTAGAATATTCTATAAATTTATTAAAAGTGAAAAACTGAAATATCCCATTGACATAACTATTCAGAACTCTTTACTATGATACTTGAAGGTCCCTCCCATTTCTCTTCACTCATCTTTGAGATGTTTCACCCGGCTGGAATCCACTCCTGTGCTAAATTCAATTGATTAGAAATGATTTGGAAAGGTACACACTGTCTACATAAGGTTTCACAGCTGATAATGTATATCAGAGCAAAATTCAAGCCCAGATCTGACACAGATCTGGGTAACACAACAAAACTTGCTGCTGCATTAAAGAGGATTCTAAGTGATAACAGTGGCTCCATAATCTAAGCAAGGAGAAGTGTGTAACAACCAGGACTTTCCTTGAGCTGGCCGCACAGCCAAACTGAGCACCCAGGGAAGACAGCCTGCAGCCAGAAGCGTAACCTAGAACCTGATGGTCCCCTCTGGCTGAGCTCCAGAGATCCTGTGGAGATGTGAGAACCTCCACAAGGACAAATAATCACTGCAACACTCAATCGATCTGGGCTTACACGGCAGAGTGACAGACAGAAGCCTCCTCCTCAGTGAAAACACACGAAAGCCCACTGGAGTTTGGTGTGGACAAACCTGTTAAAGAACACCTCAGACTAGAACAAGTCTCTGGTCTGACGAAACCAAGATTAAGAATTTAAGAATCATGTCTGGAGGAAACCAGAGAAACATTTTGTAAATTGTGCCTCAACACAATTCTGTCGTCTTTCCAACCTCATGGTTTATGGTGAGCCTGAATGAAGGAAAAAAAAAATTCTCTCACTTGTAATATCTGTTTATTCCTTGACAAAACAGTTGGTCTTCACATGATACCTCAAATCACGAGTTGATATTAGCTTACCTGCTGACAGAAGTTCATTCCAGGACATTGAGGATATTTAAGGTGCTCCATTCCTTCAATTCTGCAGAGATAAAAGAAAACAAAGTGTTATTGTATACAAATGTATAGGGTTATCTTGTCTGAAAATGATCAGTCAGTCAGAATTTTACATTCTCTGTAGGTCATGATATAACCCACATTAATGCACTGAACTACTACTACCTCTTTTATTGTTACTATATGATAAAATGAACTTTGGTTCTAACTAGTTTGTACCAGTATTAGTATTGTTAAATTAAACACTGACAGTAAATCAACAACACCAAAAGATGGAGAGAGAAAAAATAGTTGCCCAGCCATTCCCTACAGCAAATGTAATGTACTTATTAGAACCAGAGACAGCAGAAGCCTAGAGTTCATCCATACCGCCTTCATATTGATGTAATACCAATCTTCCAGAAGAATCCCCATCCTTAGTGTTCAAAATAGTCCCAGCGTGGTTGAAGGTTTCTTGGTAGAGACAACTACTATATTGATTAATTCCCAGTTTAACAGAAATGTTTTGGTGTAGCCAAACATCTCCGCTATTAAAAAAAGTGTAAGGCGAAGAGACGTCCTCCAGTGCCCAACCATCTGCCTGATATAAAAAGCATAATGTTGCATGTAGATTACCCATGTTTAGGATTAAATAACTGCCTGTTTAACACAGAGACAAACAGTGCAGAGTTAAACAGCCACTGTAATGAGAGAGACTGTTGCCCAGAGTACAGCATCTCAGATTATGGGACAAGTTATAAACAAACCCAACCACCACAGCATCCAGTTGCCTTTCTTACTGCTGCAGCCAAGTAACAGAGCAGTTTGGTTTAAATAAACAAACTGCAATGACTAAAAAGACTGAAATCAGCTCATGTTATAGAGGTGGTGGTGTGGAAGTGTTAAGGTTCCAGAGGGTGAAAATAAAATACACAGAACATGTTGTTTGTACTTATTTTTACCATTGAAGATTAACTCATACTGTAATTACAGTTCAAATCTCAACTTTTTTTTTGTTCCACTGGAACAAAAGAAACAAACCAGCAGCTGCAGCAGAGATGGAGGAGACAGAACTCTGTGCTCAGAAAGAGAATGACTTTAAACAAATATCTAGAAAACATATACAACTTATATGCTTGTGAAATCTAATAAGAAAAATAGAACTGCAGTAACATTAAAGATGATGTCATAAGGAGTTGCAGAAGAAGACACATACCTGGAGCAGGGGCTACTGGTCTGGAACGCTAATAACATATAAAGAAAAGTCTTGTCAGACAAGAACAAAGGAGTTTGGATACAAACTCAGAAATGATTTTAACTCACCTCATACATTAAAACTGTTTTAGGAGTTCTTCACAGCCAGTACCAAATAGAAGGAACATCATAAATATACAACTGAACTGCAACCACTAAAATGTTTGAATGAGTGATTTGCTAATTAAGTTTGACGACATGATGTGCTATACGCTACTGCACTGCAGCAGAACACAAATACAAAAACTATCAAAGCCAAATAGATCGAATAGAGACCTGTGTAAATTAAATAATTCCAAATATTCACAAGCTTACATAAGACGGAGGCTTGCACATATCAATTTCCAAAACTATAGATTAGCCAACATATATAAGAAATGACACACACACTGATAAGCAATACTCAGTGTGCCTCTTTTCAAATGCTGTTTTGCAATATAAACCTGTATCACGTCAAGGAATAAAATGCTGTCTTTATATGTAGAAAAGACAGATCAGCCCTATCACAGCTGGGGACACAGCAAACTGTCCTAGAGCTGTTCTCATGTCACGACAGTGCATGACCCTTTAGTCTGGCACAGTGGATACAAGGAGCCAATGGCAAACTATCTGCACTCACCCAGAAAGACTCTGACCAAGCACTTATTGTGTCATATACTGGTAGAGCCTCTTTTGTGACGAGAGAGACAGAGAGGGAGTATACATTTATATAGCTCTACAGCTACAATGGCCTTGAGGTCAACCACCACAATGCGATGCCTTGGGGATCAAATTGAGTTTGACACCCCAACTATATGATCAGTTTTGGAAGAAGCTATGGTCAGCAACACACTAGCATTCAAACAATGATTTATGGGGTATTATGTCTCTAAAGGTGCTAAGAAAACATTCTCATTGACCAAGATTCAATAAAAGGTACCTGAGTTTTTTAACTTTAATATAGTTGTCAAGAGTAGTTGTCTAAGCGCTGTAGCTGTATTGTAAAACTCTTATGAGATGACAATGTGTTTTATAGCTGGTAATATGGCCGGGCAACTGATAGCACAAATTATTTTTGTGACTCTCTCCTTCTTTCTCTCTAACCCGCCCAGTCGAGGCAGATGGTTCCCACCTGAGACCAGTCTCCTGGTCAAGATATCTACCTCTTAAAATTTTCCTTGCACTGTCGAGTAGTACTTGTTCTAAGTGGGGTGTTGGGTCTCTGTAAATAATATTATAAAGTAAGTCTGGACCTGCTCTATGTGAAAAGTTCCCTAAATAAAATTGACTTGACAGCTGTACCCTTTGATAGTGGTTTCCTGATATTGAACACTGAATGAAACAACTATGAAAGCGTTACTGTATATACGGTATGTGCGTGTCTATCTTTCCTGTGTCAGTTGCCCACTTGGTGGTAGTGTACCCACAGTAACAGCTAATGCTTATCCAGTGTAATACAATATGAATGACATACAGTGATGTGCTTTCAATCATGTCTCCGTCTCTCCATTCTTGAGCTGTCTGTCTCACTTAGAGCTATCAAAGTCTAACTATAGACCTATACACTTTCTCTCCTTCTCAAATGGACTCTAGCTTCCAGCATGAAAGAATTAATCTACCCAGTGTTGGTGCAAAGATTCCTCTCAGTTAGAGATCAACTGTGATTTTACCTTAATAAATTCACTGAATTTTACTTGGAACTAAAGCACAAGGCTTTGCATTGCGTTAGAATTTTTGGTCGAAACTGCAACATCTTGACTGATGAGTAAGAGATGCTACAATTACATGTAACCACCAGCAATTACCACTTATGACTGATTTAAGCAATATTAACCGAGAGGAGGTGTAACTAGCGTCATTTGAGCATGATGATGATGCGGTCAAGCATCACAGATGTGCCTTCTTAAACGCAAACTTTTAAATAAATTTAAGTTATAGCGCCGTCTCCATAGCACAGCTGATGGAAAAGCCAGGCGCTTTGCTCAAATAGCGTTAAAAGGACACCTTGAGTGTAATCTTCTGATTATACAACTATTACCAACAAAGTAAATGTATGTAAGCGGAGTAATATTTTTAGTGATGAGTAAGGTGTATCATGCTGATTTGGCTTGTTCTAAATGTCTTGTTGACCAATCAGATTGCTTGGTCAGAACTACTTGTTGTATAATATACATTTTACTTGGACCACTGTGATCCAACAATACAGTTAGCTGACAGAAAAAGCTGGTAAGTTGTGAGTGTAGATCTGTGTAAAAAATCGCTGATTTTTTGGAAAGCTCTAAGAGCCTTGTGGCTTGTCTAGTCCTCATTTCTGTGGAGTGCAAAGTTAGCCGCGACCCATAGGTCTGTGGACAAATTTACAGTAAATACGGCGGTTTGAATTACACTGGAATTATAGAGGTTTAGGTGTTCAGGTTATGAGATCTTGTTATGGTCACTACAATAACCACCCGTTATGGAACAATCATGGTCATGGTTACAAAACCAACGCCCAACTATGGATGAAAACCAACACCAATCACTTGTGTTAAAGGCCCGTTCATACCTGCTTCCTGGGTGATCTGTTGATCACCCAGGTGGGCAGTGGGCCTTTTCACATACAGCGTGATGTGAACATGGGAAGTAATGAAAGTGCAAGACACTTGTCCATGCCAGGGTTGAAGCTCAACTGTGGCCAGTTGCAGACATATTTTTAGGATGTCTGTGGGACAGTTTAGTCCTGCTGGTGATCTGCGACCATGTCGCATTTAGCAGAAGGCAGAGGCCAACTACTGGGATCGCTGACCCAAGAGCAGCCTCTGACAGTCTGTGTGATTGTGATGCCTTTATTCACGGTGCAAAAGCTCCAAAAATCTCCCTCACTTTTTCAATCGTTTCAACAGCTCGAAAAAAATAAATTGACGCTAATTAATTGCATGAAAGCAACACCCTCATTATTGAAAAGGCCTTCAAGGCCTTTCTACATGCATGACCACTTGTGATCTCATTCCCTGCTCTACAATGCACTTCCATGCCTACTCTGGCAGACTGTGTTTGACACACTTATAAAAAGAAAATATCTTACCTCTATGGGTTTTGAAATGTTCAGATGCCATGGACAAAGTCAGCTTATGCAAATTGAAAACCAACTTAATTAATATGAGTCAGCACATACTTCCCACTTAAGCAGAGTTATACCGTCTGCATCACTTAAGTATACAAGGGTCCGCTGCGGGTCTGCATGAGCATAAACATAAATATTATCATTGGTGGACACAGAAGCCTCTGTGACATCTGCATACCCACCAATTTGTTATTGTGGTCTACATACCAACTGTGCATACAAGCCCACCCACTGAATGTGGTCTGAGCCAACAGACCTTAGCCGACTCTCAGTGTCTTGGGTGCACTCGCCCCTCTTAAGATGCATATTCATGCCAGGTATGACCAGAGCCATACTACCATCCATCCATGTTTAAGGCATAACTTGAGCCCTTAGTCACATTTCACCATTTAAAGCTTAAAGCTGCTTCTGGTCCATTTCATTGATGAGAGACCAGAGAATATATACAATGTTATTATTATTTTATGTCACCCCACTTCCCAGGGCTCCAGTGTCAACCTAAACCAAATTAGGAATCCTGATATAGCGTACGCAATGTGGATCAGGTTTGATGCCACATGTTAATATAATTTGATACAGCAATAACCAAACCTGCAATCTAAAGAACATGTCCATTCAAATTACACATGTTAGTTTTCTCTTTAATAAATGTTCTTGTAACACAAACAAGTCACTTTAAAATGTGAACCTCCCTTAGACAGTGTTGTTTCTTGCAGATTATGGAAAGACGGTTGTCACATACAATTCAGATTCAGAAGCCATCCTTGTAGTGTATGTGCATAATTGTGTCATTTAGGTGTCCTTCAATTTACTTCATTTTCTTCCTTTTCCTTCCTTTTCTTCCTTTTCCTTTATTTCTCTCTCTCTCTCTCTCTTTTCTGTCAGTCTTGGTCTACATTAAAGACAATCTGGAAGCTGGTCATTATGTCATTCCTCCATACAACTTTAGCTGGAATTAGTGCAGAGTTAAACTTCATATGCAGGAAGCAGTATTAATATCAGATTCCGGTCAGCCTCTTTAATGTTGGACATTGAAACACTGTAACCAGAGGCTACGGTTTTGCTACTATCCACCTACTCATCATGTAGTTAAATTAAGCAGGTTATAGCTTAAAAAGGGAAAAGGTTAACAGCTAACTACATTTCAAACGGCAAGTATTATGGCTGCATCGTGTGTCATTATATGTCAGATTGAGCCTGTTCTCCATCATAGGTCAGTCTGTGAGAAACATTTGCTTTTAAAGAAAAGAAAAAAGGGACTCCACTTTGAAGAGCATCCCTGACATGGTTGGTTGGAGATGAAATAGTTGTTGGGTGAAATAGCTGCAGTCAGGATGCCACATTGTGTCTTCCCACAGTAACTGTATGGAAGTACTGTTATTCATAATAGTCCTTCTTCAGTGTTTTAACCTCTACTTAAGAAGGTTCCTGCTTTTGATAATGCTAAAGGTCAGTATCAGTGAGCATTCTGTACTTTTAAGCGTCAGCATAGACCAACAGATCCTCGTCTACAGGATACATGACTAATTCTGGTGTCTATGGTCTCATCATATGCCTTCAGTGGCTCATGTGACAGTCTGTCATACTGGCCATTCAGATTAAGTCTAATACAACAAAGACGTTTTATGACATTAATGTTTAGATGAAACTTTTTGTTAAAAGCTGCTACAATTATTCATATTTTATGTAAAATTGTACTAATCATTCAACAAGAAGCTAACTATTAACTCAGAAGTAAAAACTTCCAATGTAACAGCTCAGCCACGTGGTTAGTTTTTCAACATTGTATTGTGTAAAATAGGATGAACAATACTCAGGGTAAAGAACATACACACACTGGCTCTATGAGTCACCTGCAGAGCGGTAAGGAGGACCTCTAAGCCGCTGGAGGAGCTAGAAATTTGGCTGTCGTTCTTAGTCACGCCTTTGCTCTGTGCCGATCAGTCGGTCGATCAGAAAGACGAACAGACAGACAAACGAACGAAAAATTAAAGGTAAAACAAGCTGTTAAGTGGCGGAAAGAAAAACAGGCGGATGGAAAGAAGATAGCGAGAGAAAGAACTCTACAGCAGACGAGTCGTCCAATCAAAGGAGAATCGAACAGAAGAAACGAAAAGTGGTCGTGCCTTACGTCACACACACGCCGCACGCACACACACACACGAGACTTAAAGCATCTGTCTCTACTCGTTTTCTCTGACAGCAACACAGACACGTCACATGCAGCACTGCTGCTGTGTGTCCAAGGGAGAGAGAAGCGGCACAGACCCTCCTGGCTTAAATTGACTGGAAATACTCACCGGGGGCCAGGCAGCCTGTGTGTGTGTGTCCTACCACGTTAAACTAAATATGACAGAAAACTCTATTGTTCATGTGTTTCTTTAAACACAAACACAGGTCTGTGTCGATGATGAGAAACGCTTTATCAGATACATGAACATAAATAAAAGTGGTTTAATGTGTGTTGATGTGTTCAAGCGTACGTGCCTGTGCATGTGTAACCCTACCCTCCGGGATAAAGCGCTCAGAAAAACATTTGCTGGTGTTGAGAAAGGCTGCCACTATAAAAAGGCTTCGACAAAACCAGCTGGGCAGCTGCAGAGATACACAATATAGTCAGAGAGGTAAACCTCAACGATGAAAAGGTTTTGATGGCTCATATGGAAATTAACTTTGGAATTAGCCCATTTTTAATGGCAGTCACCGAATCTAACGCAGAAAAACGACTCCAGTCATTTCTGGTAAAACAAAAGCCACAACCTCTGAAAGCACTGAATAAACCTTTATAACATCTTAAGAAACTTATGTTCTTTAGGCTTTAGTTACATGTGGCACACAGTTACCTGGATGAATACTAGTATGACAAGTATCAAAGTTTAACAGTTTGAACTTGATTCACTCATAGTATTCATATGTAGATAAAATATAGGGTGAGATTATATTAAAACTGAATAGGTCATTTTCTGTTACACACAAATTACCTATGTATATAACCACATCACATTTCAAGTTTAACTTTTGATGTTGTGTTCTATCCTGAGGCAACAGCACTACACAGATTAGGAAGCGCCACCATTTGTGTGTCTGCCTTGGGGAGTTCACAATTTCACAAAGGTTCAGAAGGTCCTAATCAATCAATAGACAATCAGTACAATAAATCACATACTAAAATATGTTCGATTGTATAAATACATTTATGCAGTGAAGATCAAACATAATATCAAACAGACATTGCATTAATGGCTGGCCCCTGCACCACAACAGCAGCCTCGATAACATCCCATATAATAGTTATTACAAACATACAAATAAGACAATAAGGCACATTCCATAATACAGATGTAAACTAAGGTTAGCACCACCATCAAAACTAAAAAACACAAGACTGAGATAGTGTGTATGTGGATGTACTAAATGTTTGGTCAAAATAAAAATACCAATCCACCCATTTAAAACCAGCTGAAAATCTGAGCTAGTGTCTTTTTAGTATTCAAGTAGCCCTCTCACAGACTCATGAGAGTCAATGCATATGCTGGGGAAGTAAAAAAAAAAAATTAGGATTAATTCAGATAATATAGATAATATGGTATAATTTCATCACCACTGAAACTGCTAATCATATGATAGCATCTACTTGACAGGGAAGACACACAGCCACCTTTACAGAACCTCAGTCACGGAACAGATATATACCTTACCATCATGGTGTCCACAACATACTGCAGTCAAACAATTGGCCACCAGAGGCAACATGAAGACTGTGGCTAGAGTGTTAAATAATCATTTATTTTTAAGACAGATGTCTCACATTTTTGACAACTTGTTTCAGTTTGATATAAGCTTTCATTTATTTTTAATACGTGTATATATATATATATTTTTACTCTGCTCTTCCTCATTTATTGAAACAAGAGAATACCTAATATTAATGTGTGTGTGTGTGTGTGTGTGTGTGTGTGTGTGTGTGTGAATAATAGAGACGAACTGAGTCAAGCTGAAGGATTTACAGTGACTGAGAATACCATCATAATCCCTAACAATACACTGAGCTCACAGCCAGTTTCTAGCCCACATGAACTCTAGAGCATGCAGACTCACACACACACACACATACACGGGTAATCCCAACATGGCATCAAACACGCACACTTTCAGACACATGGAAACACTCAAATAGACCTCATCATTCCCATCAGGGACTGAATGGCCCCTAGGTGAAATCATACACACACTTCTGCACCACACAGGATTCCCCCAGCTTTACACACACCCAGACAAACACACATGCAGACATATATATATACGCACACATACATTTCCTCTATAATAAGGGAAGACCCTGTGTGTTGCTGTGTGTTGCTTCAGCTGTCTAGTTAATCTATTTCACTCATGCCTACACACAACAAGCTGTGACAGTGATATGCATCTCTGGGCTTTCCATCTATAACTCTGCTCACATTACTCTGTGAGCAGAGCAACATACACTTAGCAGCTGGCTCACCAGCCACCATTTGCTTATTTTATAACTAAATGATGTTGTAAGTTTCTTCTGTCAGGGAGCTGTATTGTTTATATTGTCATAATATACACTTTAGCATTTGAATACTATATATGTTAGTATTATTTCAATATATATATATATGTTTATTTTTAGATTTAAATAATTATACATAATTTTTAATCATTTAAAATAATATTATTTTACCCATTATATTTATTATTTTTTACTCTTATAATATTATATGTATAATAATGCTGATATGTATATAACAGTGGTGGGCCTTCTCTGCTGGCCTTAAACCTAAATCACAATCACTGACTTATATTTTTATATATGTTTTTTTCATTAACACTATATGTATAAAATTGTTCTCAATAGTCTATTCTCTTCATCTCGTAGCATTCCTCTTGGTAGCGCTGCTTCTAATACAGACTGTTTATGTTAGAGCTTTTATCCAATCAGATTTCAGCCCTGTATTGCCAAGTCAAAAGAAATCTGTCTTATGGCCTTCACAATCATCAGTGCAGGCCCCTGTAATTTAAAATGAATGGCAATGAAATTGTTGTCTCGCGGTTACTTTAACCAGATTTCAAGTTGGCGAGACCAGGGGCCATCTAGCAGGCCTATGGTAACGTAAGCATTTTGATGTCATTTTATTGGATGGTCAGAGAGCTGGTCAGGGCTAGCAAACCACATCTATAGCTACTAGCGCAAGCTAAAACATGTTAGTACAGATTTGATAGCTGTTTTTTCAACCCACAATGGCTTAAGGAGGAGGAAGAGTTCAGTGACTCTGTTGTAGAGGTTATCTGTGAGTCTCAGTTCCAACAAGTCCTTTTCTATCACCATGGAGGCTAATTCTGAAAGTCAAGTCTGCCCAGTCGCTCCACAGAAGCAGTTTTTTTTTTTTAATTTGTCTACAAATAATCAGCAGTTTCAGTGAGTAGAAAGCATTTTATTTAATTTTATTGTTTACATTCTTGTCATTTTGTTAGTTAATAATGATGCTTCTGCTGGAAATGATGAATGTGGGAAAAGTCATAGTCCAAAGTCAAGTCATCAAAAGTCATCTGAAACAACATCAGTTGATAGTTGCACAGCTGGATCACAACTTGATCACAGCTGATATCATTTTGTTATTTTTTTGGAAATTTAAGAAAAAAAACACTTAATGTTTTAAAATCAAAATAATATGAACATGGAAATGGCACTGGTACACAATTAAAACATTTTTACTTCACAAGACAGTAATGACAAGCTACAGTCTACTAAATAAAGTCCAGGTAGCAATGGTCTACACTGATCAGCCACAACATTAAAATCACAGAGACATTAAGTGAATAACATTGATCAGTTTGTTACAGTTTCACCTGTCATACGTCAAAGACTGCTCAGAAATGGTTCGAGGAACACAACAAAGAGACCAAGGTGTTGACCTGGCTTCCAAAGTCCCCAAATCCCAGTTCGATCGAGCATCTGCTGCTGATTCTTGATCAATATAGCCTACAGTTTTTTTAATCCTCACATGATCAACCAATCATACAACTGTATGTCAAGATACAGGTTAAAAATGGAACTGATAAATCATGAAAAGTAAATTATTTTGTTAACCGGACTTAAAGTTAACAAAGAAGAAGCAAAGGTATTCAATAATTCACAAGAACAGGAAATTAAAAAGAAAAAATAAACATAACTTTATGTGTCTGTAACATCATTTAATTAAGATAAATTATTTAATCATCTCACAACCATTCATATCTTGAGTGGGAATCCAATTCTTATTCCCCCAGTCCTTTTGTTTTTAATGCTTCCACGACCTTTCCTCTAGTGTAACCTGAAGGACAAATGTTACATTTGTAGCCCTCATATAGGAAAGTACTCTAATAATAGAAAGATGACCTGTAGGTTGTTTCCTCTGTCCAGTTCATACATATTGTTGTCTGTAAAAATTTCAGCCTTTAGAGGCTGACAGAGGGGCTTAAGACCTTTCTTGTTTATTTATGGTGCAGCAGCTCCATGGCAGTGATCCTGAACCATTTCTGCTTTAAAACTGATGCCACCTCACATATAAATCATGCTGCAATTGAAACTTGAAGCACGATAAAATGTACCCATAAATCAGATGAAGTGAATAAACAGAGAATATCAGGTGATGAAAGACACCACCCTCTGTCATACAGGCCAAATAATCCAGACTGACAGACACTGAAAGACAGATACACTTCCTCGCAACATTTAGGTTAATAAATTAATTATATATCAGCTTTATTAAAGGCTCTGAACTTCTAATACAGCATAATAATCTGTAATTAATAAAAAAAATCTCACACAGCAAGACTGGGTTTGCCTCCATTAGACTATGACTAGGTCACCAGCAGACCACAAATTTAAGTGTTGCCTTTAAAAGCTATTCTTCATTTATTCTCCAAACAATGTAATGAATTCAATCAAACTGATTCGTCATGTGGTCTCAGCCCAAGGAATAAAACAGATTTAAAACTTAACAGCAAACAGCAAAGGGGGCTTATAGTGAAATTATGACTTTATTATATTTATATATTATAATTTATAGAGAGTCAGTGGAAGGATATTATGAGGGGAATCAAATGAAATAAATCAGTGTGCATTTTAGATATGTTAATTAACAACATTTCCTCATTATTTTTGTGGAAAACATCATCTGCTCAGCATTACATCTCATTCAGAGCATGTTTGCTGTTGGACATTAGTTGGTTTATTAATGTAATTTCTCAGAGACAGAGTTGCTGCAATGGGAATATTAGTTTGCTAAATGAAGACTGTCCTCTCCACAAAAATAGTATTTTAAAAAAAGTATTAAACCTTTATTTGATCAGCAACAAACATCCTATGATGTGTTCAGTCTAGACCTAAGAAGTAATGAGATGTTGTTCCTATACAGTGTAAACAAAAGACAGACCACAGTCTTAGCTGTAACTGTCTAAACATAACACCACTATCATTCTGTATCATGGTTCTGGATGGCCACTCGAATGAAGCATTCACTTACGGAGTTCAGAGCTCATAAATGGCCACAGTAGGCAGTGATGCTTCACTGTGTAGCAGCTGATGATCATGATACACAGGGTGAGGATCCTGTATCAGAGCTTAACTTAATCAGACCTCAAGCATAGGGCAGTAGATAAGAAAACATAAAAAGGGGGTAATTCTGGAATGAAGTCACAACTCATTATTTTTGTTGGTATGAGGACTTCATTCAACATTGCTCATCCTATGATAAATATAGAGCTATTGAGTGCATCATTATCAAGCCAGTTGCTCTGTTCTCTCTGGGGGGCTGATACACCACACACTGTATAACCCTATCACTAAGTGTGGTTAAAAAACAACTCTGTATTCCAGTTGAAGGTGCATTCTCAGCGGTAATGTGGTAGTTTAAGTTGTATTTTTCTTTAACACACATACATTATCATGTTGCCCCTTGCCAGTGTAAGTGCTAAGACAAATATCACTCAGTTATTATTGTTATACATGTAAGTTACCACAGTAGTATTGCATGATTACAAAAATGCAAGATGCAGAACTGATGTTTGTGTGGAGAAAGGCAGCAGGTGTGGTGCAAGCAGTCCGTTAGCCTCCAGTTCTATTTGCCAGACCTAACAAAGTCTACTTATTACCACCTCAGACACATCACAGGATATGAGAATCATGTTTAAACAAGATTTAGAAAGCTGCAGCTCATTCAGAGAGCTGCTGAGTGAGTCCTAACAAAGACCACAACACTGAATACATCACTCCAGTTCTCAGATCTCTGCACTGGCTCTGGGTCAACTGATTTGACCCAAAGCCAGTTTATAAATGATTGCTTCTAATTTATAAACCACTAAATAGTTTCGGACTATATTACATCTGTGATCTTCTTCTACAATATCAACCCACTGGACCTCTTAGGTCAGCACTGCTCTACTTATTACTCTCAGAATTCAGTCCAAACATGCTAAGGCTGCTTTTAGCTTCTTAGCCACACAGATTTGGAAGCTACTTCCAGAAAATCTGAGACCTCTAAGCTTTAGCACAACGTTGTACTGAACCGTGTGGAAGAATTGACAAATTACATTTTCTCAAAAATATTCCTCCTCTTTCTTGGCCATCTTACTCAGTGTGTATAATTTGGATCCCATTACACCAAAGGAAGATCTGGCTCATTGGTTTCAAAGCCTCTGATAGAGTGAGTGTGAGTGCTGATAGAAACCATCACACAGCCTGTCTTCATATGAGTGGCCATTATCTTTCCTGGATATGGCCTCTCTTCAGTGCTCTATGGCAAGACTTCCAAATCCAGAAATCTGTTTTGGTGCTGGTGTGAGGGCATTTGAGGTGCAAATGCTGGTGTATTGCCAGTTTAACTGGGACTAAAGCATTTTCTTTCCATCAGTTCCTGTAGTTTGACACATACCTGATAACTTAAAAACAGGTACGCAAAGTAATTACAATTATCATCAGAATTGTGCTGATCACAAACAAATTTACATATATGTATCACCAACTGTTGTACAGATTTTCCAGAAAAGTGCATTTTCTGATGACAGAAAAAGAACTCTCTCCTCTGCACATTATAAATATCATTTCTTGTATATTCAGATTTACGGGTGATGGTGAGTAATCACAGTATGTTCCTATAAAAGTACTCAACCTGAACACAAATAGAAGCCAAGATATTAACCTGGGCCATGATAAAAGAAAAGAATATGTCATAGCCTGTGATTTACCTCTTTATATGCTATGTGTGTTTTAATTAAAGTTTCAAATACAAAGTTATCTATCTTTAGTGTTACTTCTGTAAAGCAATACTGTATGTCATGTTCAGTAAAACCAGATGCAGGAATAAATAATACAGCATTTCACATTTTTAAGTACATAGGATGATTAGACGCTGATTATTCGCATTCCTAGATTGATCCAGGTAGCTTGGGGCATTATAATAAGTAATCAGAATTTCACTGTTAAATTTAAATAGTAGCTGACAGGATGTTCAAATCTGAACTGACCTTCAAAGTCTTTTGTGTACTATTAATACAAAGGGGAGATTTTATGAGAGCTCAGTGCCCTCAAGCGGCCAGTCAGTCAGGGAAAGTAACAGGTTACTGTGTGCAATTAGAAGGTAACAGATCAGCTGATTTACAATGTCCACCAGTGTCTCTCTTTCTCTTTTTCACACACACACACTCACACAACCATGATAATTGCACATCCTTGCCCTCAAACTCCCTTTTTCACTCAGTGCCTCTCTCACAAGCTCTGGTGTAACTCCTCTGTGACATTGCTGTAGTGCAGTGTTCGAGGAGTGCACGTGTGATCAGCAGTGTCATGGTAGTAACTGCCATGTTACAAGTTAGGGTCAAACCACTTTTCATTCCTGTGGCATAGGAATGCTTGAACAGCAAAAAATCCCCGTAACACACCTCCCCTTTGACTATTCCCGTGATCATGTACCACTCATCCAGTGGCTGTGAACATAAACAGCTCCATCCCAAACATAGAAGCTTGTCTTTAAACCACCTCTTACTGAGGTGGAGAAAATTACCATCTCATATAGCCACAGTAACTTTGATTGTACAACTGTTCCATCACCCTCTAACATTATCAGACTGTAAGGATTTTTTCATAGACATAAACCAGATGTGATTAAGGTGATTAAATGATTCAGTATTAGTTTATATTGTAAATGCATAGGTCAGGTGGAAGCTATGCAAGGCTGGCCAAAACCTTTTTTGAGTAATGAGGTTCTGTTAGTGAGTCAGTGGTCTGTAAGTAGTCATTACAGAGAATCAAAAGTATAACCTGTGAGAATATCTCCATTTTATGTTGTATTTAACTTCTGCAGTAGAAAGCAGTTGGAAGCAGCAGCTCCAGAGAAAAAGTTATTGGAAAATATTTTCCTCTTTTTGTGAATGAGTGAAAACACCAGTGTGAGTTGACAGGGTCTTAAATTGGATATTTTAATCATGAGTAGCTGTGACACTTAGTTCACCCCTGCTCCTGTCTATGCCTAAAAGAAACATACTAAATATCAGTGCAAGTACTGGATTTTGTCGGCTTCATTCAGTGTTTCAGTCATTCTCTGCCGCTTTTCCATGTTAATTTACTCCTGTCATTTCAGACCCTGCTACTGCCACCTCCCACCTCTGGCCTGGCATCAGCCACAAACTATTAAAGAGTTCAAAATAAAGGCACTCAGGTCATCTACAGACCCAAAAGGTCTCCCCTCATGCTCTTCCACAATAAAACTATCAAGAGGACAAGAAACATATGACTGAAATGTATCTTTTTCATGGTGCAGACTCCCACTGACTGTTGTACCCATGTATCCCTTAACATAGTGAAACTACAAAATGTTAGGTTTAATTCAATATCTACCATGTATCTATAATGGAAACATAGTAGGTATCATCCATCCATCCATCCATTATCTATACCACTTATCCGTTAAGGGTCGTGGGGGGCTGGAGCCTATCCCAGCTGTCATTGGGCGAGAGGGAGAGAGAGAGATCCATACACCCTGTACGGATCGCCAGTCCATCGCAGGGCCAACATATACAGACAAACAACCACTCACACTCACATACACACCTACAGCCAATTTAGAGTTACCAGTTAACCTAACACGCATGTCTTTGGACAGTGGGAGGAAGCCGGAGTACCTGGAAAGAACCCACGCAGGCACAGGGAGACTCCACACAGAAAAGCCCCAGGCTTTTTTTTGCTTTATCATTATTTACCCATTATGCATTCCCATTCATTTATTGATAGATTGCAGATCATCTTATTTTCTACTCATGACTGGGTTGATGCTGAAATAATATATTTTGCTTGTGGTTCAGACATCTCAGTATCCACTAGTAGAATAGCCATACAATACATAACCTAAACATATTCCCTCCCATCATTGCCCACTTCACCAAATTTCCAATTTCTTCAGTTATTGTTATTTGTGTTACAGTGTTCATTTGCTCCACTGTTTCATTTCAGCCTGATTATCAGTCATTGCATTTGACCTGTGTTAGTAGATAATAGTTATTTTGCCATTTAGGAAGTTAGGAAGTCACAGCCTCTGGTATGAGACTGGTCGACTGCATTCACTACATTGTTGTTTTTTTTTTTCACCTTAGAGCTGGCACCCTGTTATGAGTGCTTGTTTAAATAAACTTTGAATAAAATGCTACAACAGGCTGATTAACAGAGAATATGACCAAAAAAGAAAAAGTCATGGGTGTATAGTATAACTGCATCTGGTTTTTGAAATGTGTACGTGAGGGCTGAAGTGGGAAAAAAGCAGGAAATAGTATCTGAGCTTTAACTTCTCAGAGGTCTGCTTATAGCAACTTAACATGATATAGCAGTTAAGCAATGATCCCAACCTGCCCCCTCCCAGCACACACACACACACACACACGTTGGACTGTATATGATGCATGGATTTGTACACACCTATAGTATATACTTACCCATATGTTCACAAGTGCACAAGACAATAAATTCTCACACTCATAACCATCTAACTAGCTCCAGTTCAATGAATATTCTCAGTTCAAATGTCCAGTTGTGATAGAATATACTGGATGGAGTGAATAATGGATGTGTCACTATAGCATTGTTCAACACAAAATGTTACTGTTAAACATCATAAGTGCTGCTCATACTATCCTATGCATCTGTAGCACTCTAAATACAAGAAAGAGCTGATGAAAGTAGAGCAAAGAAACATTGCATTGCTAGAGTATTTGAGATGGCACCAATGGTGAGACTTGTCTGTGCATCTCTAATAGCATTACTTAAATAACACTTTAACACTATTAATACTGTGCACAGGCCTGACAAAGCAGCACAGGGGGCATGTAGCTTAAAATGGACAGTGACATTTTGCCCCTGTGAATTTTCTGTCTTTCTTCTTTTTTCTTCTTCTTTTTTTTACATGCATATCCACCGACTAGCTTTCACACTAGTGATTGTTCTGTAGCCACTTAATGCATCTATACATTCCCATAAAATAGGAGGCAGTATGCACCCAGCTGGTTTGGAATCTGGCAATAAACACAAAGAAGAAGACGAGTACGCAACACTACATGTTCTAAACTGCAGTCTGCATCCATGTTTTGGCACAGTTGTTTTCTCACCTGATGCCAACTGCGCACAAGTACAAAACCATGACCTTTTGAAGGTTCGTTGATCTGTGCCTAGGTATGGTACACAGTGTTCACACAAATCAAATGAACTGGACTTTGGGGTCAAGTGTCCTCAGACCTGGGCCGGGTTGCTGATGTGAAAGCCCCATGATTCACTCATCATCCTCATTCCTGCATCATCACTGTCTGTAATTTAATCCATAAAATGTTGTGCATGGCATTGTTAGCATAAAGTAGTGTACATATCTTGGACATCATTTTTGAGGACACACAGAGCTTGAATTTCACACTTAGTTACTCAAATAAAATGGTGGACAATAAATGAAGTGTAATAGATAGTAAAGATTGAATGATTTCGCACACAGTCTTAGACTGTTACTAAAGCTCAAACTTTCATCTCTAAAACTCTAACTGCTCTACCCTTAAGTCTAATGTTGAGGATATCAAGTTGTTGTTTCGTTGAGTTTCATTCACTGTTACCCTAATTTCCCTTTAGCATAATCAAGCCTCTTGGTTAGACAATTTGATGCTACTTTGCTCCTCTCTGTTATGCCTCTGATCTGACATCCCATCCAACTCCGAGACTCAGAATGCACATTCACATTCAAGACATAACAGAGCCACATAGCACAGATAGCAGTACAGTTTGACCAGCACTGGAGACAAGAGCTCTGGTGTGTGTAGGCAACCGTCTGTAATAAAGCAGACAAAGCTGCTTTCCATAACTGTTGTCATTCTTTGCATCTTGTCACTCACAGCAACTGTTGTCAGCTTGGCTACTTATTTCAGTGAAGATAATGACTCTAATGATGAGATGACTTTGGGATTACACTGTCATCTTCAAGGTGTGTGACTCCAAGCGGGGAGATTTATATTTAAAAACACAATTAAAGGTCTAACTTTCTCGCTATCGGGTAAGATAATGTGATCCTATAACTGCAACTAAATGCTCATGTTGAAGAGGATCTGGCCGAGTCAAAACTCTGCTCTGATGTGGAAGCTTTGCCAGTGTGTATGCCAACCTCACAGGCTGCCAGATCAACTCTGCAGCTCTCTCTCATTCACTAAATAAACACATATAACAAGCATACATGAACACCTTACACTCTTAGTCTGTACCTACACCTGTGCAGAGGCTGGGTAGCTGCTCCCCAGCTCCCCTCAGAGTTCATTCAGGCCAAATTATACGGCCATAACCAAACATTATAACTGTTTCCATGTTTCTCTGCAGATGTGTCTATCTATCACCCTATTGTCTGTCTGATCTGTGGTTTAGGATTGAATGATGGATAGACAGATTCCTTCTCTGCCTTCTGTCTCTTCTCTCTTCTCACTGGGAGCAAATGTGGGAACCCCGGCCTAGTGTGTGTGTATTCTGCGGGGAAGTGTCTGAGCAACACTTTTAAACATCTGGCTGAGCTTTAAAAAATGCTCTTGTGCCTTTGCCTGCTGCATTGGTCAGAGGCCCAAATGTCATACAGAACTGCCCAGTGTGTGTGTGTGTGTGTGTGTGTGTGTGTGTACTGTGCAGGGGGTAGATGGGATTAGTGTGTGTGTGTGTGTGTGTGTGTGTGTGTGTGTGTGTGTGTGTGTGTGTGTGTGTGTGTGTGTGTGTGTGTCTGAGTGGTATTAGGTGAACACAGTGTGTGCATGTAAATCACCCCTGTCAACAGTTTGAGTCAGAGGTTCCACTGTTTCCTACTCATGCTGTGAAGACATCAAGCTGAAGTCTGCGTGTGTGTGTGTCTGTGTGTGGGAAGGAGGGCAGGAGCAGGGGTTGGGTGGTCAGAGAGGATAGCAGAGAGAGGTCACAGAAGAGAGTAAAGGGTTACATTTAAGTGTTCATTTGTCTTTGAGGATTCCAGGGGTCTAGTGCACCCCCCAGCCCCACCAGAACAACATACATAACAATAAAATAAGCCACTAATGCTATGTTTGAAAAGCTGCATTCATGAACATAGTTTTCCTGATATCTACAGTGTTGCTTAGGCACACAATACCTCATGAAGGCATAGGATCTAAACTGAAACAACTACTGTCCCCTGATCAGCGGGAGGAAAAAACTCATCAGTGGTGTTACTGTGCCAAAGTTCAAATAATGTTGTTTCATCTATTTGAATAAGGATATTTGCCCATAGGTAAGTATTGTACCAAGATGGCGGTGTGGTAATACCAGGAAGTGGCTGCTGCAGATACAATGGTACCCCTTTTTGTATGTCAGAACTTTGTATATCTGAGCAATCAGTGTCTACCAACACCTGAGCATTGCTGGTACATATATATATATATATCACCAAAACAACCATCCTGCATTATGCTCTGCTAGAAGCTACACAATCTCAGCTTGCTGTGGGGACCAAGGCTCCAGCCCTCACTGTTGCTTAATGCTGGTGGCTGGAGAGGGATGTCAGCAGTGTGCAGAAGTAGGAGCATGGCTGTCAGTGTATGCCACTTGGATAATATTGGACTACATCCTCCAACAAACCACACAACGAGTTCAGAGACTGCTCTGTTTTTGGTTTGCAGAGTCAGGGCTCGAGTAGTTCAGGTGTCACCATTTAGCTAGACAGACTCGTCTCATTTCATGCTGATGGATATGCAGCATGGCAAGGCTTACAGTGATAAGCTATGTATACATCAACACGGAATGGTGCAAGAACTCAGTGCTAGCAATTGTTTGTTGCTGGTGAAGTTTATGTTGTCAAATGCAGACCATTTTATTTCCTGTAATTCACCACTATAATTGGGTGTACATACTAGAGCTAATCTAAAGAGGTGCTCTATGGACTGTATGAGACCATTTGCAAGCAACCAGAACATACACCTCAATGAACTGTTTACAGTTGCCAAATTTCAAAGTCCCAAGTCAAGGCTCTGAATTTCATCAGCATGGACAGCATGTGGGCAGCAAGAGGAAAAACACGCTGGATATTGTTTTACAAAAACTCTGCCCCGCCGGCTACTCAGACCACATCTTGGTAGTGCTAATTCCAGCATACAGACAGCTCCTCAGGCACTCCAAACTGTGGTTCCCAAGCAGGTGAAAACCTGACAGCAGGATACCAGCAACATCTCTATCCTCAGGACTGTTTTAGGCACACTGACTAGCACATGTTCAGGGTGGCTGTGAATGGCCAACCTCCAACAGCAGTGGAATTCACTGCATCAGTGACCAACTTCGTGTTAACAACTGCAGAGTGAAGGGATTTTGTAGGTGACGTTTTTTCAGATTGTGTTTACTGTTTCTCTATAGTTGCAGGATATCGTATTTGTTTGCCATGTATGGTGCTACTTATTAAAGTGCTGAAAAGTGCTTCCCAGGAGGAGTGCCCTTGTCCATTATAAGATACAGCTCTGCTGCACTGACTCAGATTTAACTGTTACATTTCACTATTATTGGCAACAATAGTAATAACAGAATCTCCCAGTGAACTGTTTGTGTCTGCCTTTCACTGTCTGATCAGACAACAGCAATGTATTTGTAAATGTACACACTCTCTCTTTCTCTCTCACACACACATGTACCAGTGAGTCCTGGGCTGCCACATCACAGTAACAATGCAAAGAACTCTAGTCATTGTGAGAAAACACATCAAAGACAATGCTGGCACTGACACGTCTACAGATCAGCCAAGGTTCAGCACTACTCCATCTCCTCACAATGATACTGACAGAAACCAAATGATTGGTGTTAAATATACGAATGAATATGAGGGAGAACATACTGAATTATAATATAGATGATAGATGATATGATGACATATGAATTAAATCACGTCATCACACTGAAACTAAAAATATGTGAAAACACAAACTACAGAGCAATACATGTGC
>BRZM01001673.1:0-26681 GCA_033238685.1 Lates japonicus | reverse complement strand
ATATATATATATAGAGCATTATGTACAAAACAAAACATAATTTAACCATGAAGTGAGTAAGTAAAGAAATAACAAATACTGTAATAAAATACAGCAGTTGAAGGCTCCACCGTTTTATCACAGCTGTGTTCAGATAGAAACCTTCTATAGCTATATTTATAGTTTTAGACATTTCTCAGTTATGTAATCTCATACTTATCAGTCCTCAACTCCTGACAAATAGTCATCACAATCAGTGAATATTTTGCAGTATCTAGTATAATTTCTTACCCTTCACTATTTGCAGCTTTAGTTTAATACCTCACAACTGCCAGCAACAAGTGATAACCTTGACATCTTTGTCAGTTCATTCCTGATAACAGCTTTCCTTTTTGTCGGAATTTATTTCACTGCTTGATTCAGTATAACTTTGGTAATTGCTATGCTCCTCACAGAAGTAAACATTTCTGATTATGTTAAAAGAAAACGGTTCACATCAAAGCCTCAATTATTCACGTCATTGATCAGCTGGAGGTTCACAGCTAGCAATCAAACTCTGGTTGATTTTGCTCTAAATGTATTTCTTTTACGAATGGTTTCATCCGCAATCTCCACATGGTTAGTTGGCAGCCACAGACATGAGGGAAATGCATAGCAGAGATACTGTCAGAGGCATGATTTAATGCAAGTTAAAGCTCTTTCTTGAGTTGTGGATTTCTTCACTTTGGCACAAGGTTCACAGCTGATGATAACTTTTTCTGCTCTAGAGAATTGTTCCCATTGTGTTCATTTTGTCCATGGGGAATGTTCTCTCTTGGTAGTCAAGAATAGGCTGAGCATAAGATAGTTTTACAGCTAGAATATACCTTCTTGAGGCTCTAAGAAAGAAAAAAAAACCTTTAGGTTTAGCTCTGACAGCAGCCTGCCTGCTCACATTTACCAAAGGAGTATTTTACTGAAATACCTCAGTGAACTCAGTGGTAGATTGTTAAAGAGCTGTCAAATGTAGGTATCTAACATCACTGACATGCAGTGTTGGCAGATGCAGAAGTTCTAGAAAAAAAAGAGTTGTTTTTTTTTTCAAACATTAAGACAGCTGAAGAATTTCACAATTTTCCACAGGTATAAATGCTCGTATGTATTCTGTATTCATGTTTTATGATTATTCTCTGGCACATTAAAGCTTCAGATAGCTCCAGTTGAACAGGCCTCTGATGTGTCAATAATCAGTACATCAGCTCTGTTTTTGTAGTGGCTGATACAGTTGCAGCCTTCATTTAGACAACATAATTTGTATTCTCACAGAATATTTCTGGAATGAGAGTTTTAGTCCAGCAATAACTCCGATCCACGAAATCCTTTTATATTCCAGGCAGGCACAATGACCTATTAGGTAATCCCAGGGATTTTGAGGGAAATGGGCAGTTAGTCTGAGTCTGCCTCGCAAAGAAAGAGCTCTGTAAATGATGATGAGTTGGCTCTTTATCCTCTTTTATCCTGTTCATTGTAGAGCTTTCTGCAGTCTAATACAACACTAAGCTCGGTTGTGGGGTAGTGCAACTTGCAGCCTATAACCTTGGAGACTCGGGCAAGAAAAAGATGGAAAGCTTTCAATATATCATTCAAGATTCTTTAATCCCCCCACCCCAATATTTTTAAGTCACAAACTCATTTTCTCATGTGGCTTCGGAACAGTACAACCTGGGTGCGCACAGTTGGTAGTAATGCTGTTACTAGCCATAAAACAATGCCTGAGGTTTTATGTCCTTTAATATGTGTGTTTTTATGCCATTTTTGCCATTCTCCCACCCAGAGGAAAGTTTGTTTACACGGTCCTTTAGTGCAAATGGTAACGGCCATCATGGGGATGTGGGTATTTCTCACTGTGGACTCCTCTGGCCACGGATAATGAGGGTTTGCCTGCAGGCTGTAATTGCATCTTTATCACGTTAAAGGTTTCTCCTTTGTTCCGAGTGAACAGTTGTCTCACAGTCAGTTTGAGTCTGTTTTCTCTGAACAGTACGTGCTCTAATAATTCTGAGGAAGGTACAGGTCTGGTCAGTTTTTACATTTTATTTCAACATATGTGACAGTTAGATCACTCAGAATGTTCGTTATGTTCATTATCACCTCCTATCTAACAGTGTTAATATTGTCTTTAGAGGATGTAGGCATAGTCCCTCAATAAAACATTATTAGAAAATGATTGATAAGCAGACCTCTGTAAGTGAATATTACTCCAATGTGTGTGTGTGTGTGTGTGTGTGTATGTGTGTTCACGCATTCGTAAGGAGCACTGATTCAAATGCTGTTAGCATACTGTACCTCTAAATCAAAAGTCAGATGTAAAATTAGCATTTGCATAGTTTAACAAAGTGCTGAGCTGTAATTAGCAGGGGAGAGTGGTTTTTAAAAAGCTTTTTAAACTGGTAATGTCATGTTATGGTTTGTGGGTGAAAATACCCCTCAAATTTAATTTGTACCAATGACAAAATAGGCACTGTTAAGGCAGTAATTGACTTATTAAAAGATTTTACCTCCAGTTTGGTCCCCCGTGGTCATATTTGAATTGGCTTGGCTAATAAGCCAGGAATACATGGCTATTGTTCCTCGTTGCCCATACCGCTAAGCCTCTTTTATAACAGAATGGTTAATAAAGAGGTTAACATTTCAATGAGATTCATAAGTAATCTGTCAGTGTTTAATTTCTTAGAGCCTTGGTCTTGTCATACTCTCCCTCGAGTTCATGAGACGAGGGTAATGTCCCGGGCTCTATCACAGCCTGTCAGGGAGGTCTTTCAGCTGCCACACAATAGCGCCAGCCAAGCTTTACTGTGGCTCTGTCTCTCAGTCTCCTTCATTCCATGAATGTACTTCTTCCTCTGGTACATTGCACTTAGGTAGAATAACAACAGCATATTGACATCTTATGCCTTGAATCATACCTCCTGTCTATAGCCCATTGTTACAGATGTGGCAAAGCTAGGAGCACTGCATGTACAACAAAAGAAATAAAAATTTACAGTTTAATCAGAATGGTAGTGCTGATATTATTTCCATTCCTACAAGAAGTTCCAGTCGTGTATTTTTTCCTCTTTACCTCCTTTGTGACAGAAAGAGGTGAATTTACAAAGAGGAGAGGAGGCAAGGAGAAGAATAAGTCTGCTAAGGCCGCCACAATCCATGTCTTTTCTTTGTAATGGACTTATTAGATTTGTATTGTCAAAAAGGATTGCCCCTTATGAGGTGCAGGAATTTCTTTTCAGCTGCCATCAGACAAGGTAGTGGAGCGTGGCCGCCTTTCCTTGACAATAACTCCTGGATTTGTCTTTTCTTCACCCTTGTTGCCTTGTCCCGTCACCGCCTTGTCTTCCCCTTCCATCCCACTTCTACCCCCTCCTTCCTCTCTGTCTGTCTTCCCCCACTCTCTTTTTTTTGTCTTTTTCTATGTCCCTGTCTCCCACAGAGATTTGTGCAGCGGACTGTGGTGGCCATGGCATTTGTGTGTCGGGCACCTGTCGCTGTGACGACGGCTGGATGGGCACTGGGTGTGACCAGAGGGCGTGTCACCCTCGCTGCAACGAACATGGCACTTGCAAGGACGGCAAATGTGAATGCAGTCCGGGTTGGAACGGAGAACACTGCACTATTGGTAGGATGGGAAGAAGTTTTGGTTTCGGGTGGGGGACTGCGTGTCTCTATGTGTGTGTATGTCTGTGCGTTTGGGAGGGGTTTGGGGGGCCAACAAAGGCGTAGGCTGTCTGTATGCCTGCGTGTGTATGAAGCGCTGGGTGTGAGGGGAAGGGTCCAGTTGGAAAAGAGAGGGAAAAGCATGTTTAATTGAATTTGTGCAACTCGGTAAAGCATGAACAGGTTTACTCAAGGATCTGAGGCTTGCCTTCATGCATTTTAATGTGGGAATGTGCTAAGGTGTCCTTTCATTTTACTCATCCTTTTCCTCATCTCTTTCTTTGCCCCCTTTCCATTTACTATTAATTTTAAAATGCTTACACGTGAGTCATTCTGAGCAGGTCAACCACCACTTTTAGTCTATATTTATACTAACAATTGTTCTTATTCTAAATGCTTGCAGAAGTAAGGCTTTCAAGTCCTTGGCTGCATGTCAAGAGCTTTCTTGAAAACCTTGACTCACTTAAACCTAAAGTTTGACTGAGCTTTCACTGCGCTGTCAAAGAGAAAGTTTAGTGCTGTGTGTTTTGTAGTGGTTTTTGTAATCCTTTAGCAGAGTATGCCAGCAGTGGTTGATCATGCTGGCTATTTATATTTTTGCTAAAACCTTTTACAGAGAGAATAGTTAAGAGGCAGAAGGAGCCAGTGTATGCAACAGTATATATTGAAAATGTCATTTCAATATGTTTGCTATTTTGGAATCCCAGAAGCGTTGACATTTCGGTTACAAGCATTTGTTTGTCCTAGGAATTAATTGTCCGGAATTGTGCTAATATGTAGAAACTAGCAACAACAGATGCAGCCAAGCTGGTGTAATTAAGTAAGTAGTAGTTGACCTGTGTTTTTTTACCTCTCTGCTCTGTCTGCAATGCCTACTGCCATAAGGACAGCATGAGGATATTTTTGAGTTATGGTGATGGATGTTCTGAGGTGCTTGACAGTTTCATTGTGAAAAGTGTAACATGAACTCATTAATAAGAGTGTTTTAACATAGTTAGCTTTATGATATTTGATGTCTGGGCTGTCAAACCTCCTCTGAAGTTCAGACGAGACCATCCAGAGGACATGCTATGCGATGCCTGCTTTGCAAGATTGCAACTTTACCATTTTGCTCCTGTGTTTCTTCCTCTTTCTTCTTGTCTTCTCTTCTCTTCTCTAGATACATACAATTTTGAAATATTGGTGCTTTAATCGAATATTTCTTTTCTTTCATTATACTTATATTGTACAATATTTCAGAGGGATTTTTTTTTTATTTGAAGGTTGCAGTAAAAGTTACTAATTCATATTTTAAACACAAAATATGTGGCTATCATCTGAAATATCATGCATTTGTTATTGGTTAAACTACCCAAAATATACATTTTTTAAAAAGCTCCATATTGACCAGCATTGTATTAATACTGTTTGTACTAAAAGTGTGCAAGTAGATCCACCACTGCTTTGTGGACAGTTGCGGCCTAACATGAGTCATTATCATTCTATGATCCAGATGCTCGTCATGCATCACAGAGGAAGTGGGAACACAATGGCCATCTCTGCCCCCTCTGCCACAGCATTTCAATGAACAGAAATTTGCAACTTCCACACATTTGAATAGATGAATGGGACAAAAGTTGAGAATGCTAGTCTTACAGGTGAAAGCTCTGCTACATATTCAAACAGATAAAGATAATTTTTCTCATAGTATTCTCATGCATATCTTGGAGCAGAGCTGCCTGAGTACAGAGCCTTGACTTAGTCTGTGAATGTTTTATATGCTGGTCTTACATTATTGATGGGCCTTTTATAAGTGCCATATTGAGATCCCCACTCCCTCGACAAGAATATTCCTCAGTGTCATCCATTAAGAAGCCAAAGATCTCAATTTAAATCAATTTTCATTATTGAGAGCTCTGCATTGGCCCTAAGACCCATGCTGTGAAGCACAGGAGGTCCGATACGGCCCCGCCATCACCAAAGCCTCTGTTGACCTCATCGTCTATAGAGGTGTTTCAAGATTAAAAGCGCTTTTTGTCGAACATCCTGACCTCCTGTCTGATATTGCTTGAGAGATTTAAGGGTGGTAATATGTGCATCAATCATGTTGTTTTTGAAATACTCCCCTGAGATATTCTGCCGATCCTGGCAGTTGATAAATGGGGACAGATTGAAATGTTCTTTCTGAACACATCACTTTTTTACTTCCTCTCTCGCTCTTTCTGTATTTCTCTCGCGCTCTCTCTCATTCTCTTTCTCTGTGTTCCACACTATCCCCCCTGTCTTTTTTCCGTCTCCTTCCCTCTCCCTCTGTGTTGGATCGTATTTGTTGTGTTGCTTGTAATGCATGATTTCGCTTCATGATTGCACTTTTCCTTTTTTTTTTTTATTTACCTTTTGTAATGTAAACTAACACCTTGCCTTGCTGTCTTGTCATGGAAGTGGCACTGTTCAAACCTCCCTTATATGTCCTGTCTTTTATCTCCCAAGCTCACTATCTGGATAAGGTAGTGAAAGGTATGGCATTCCTCCTTCCTTCTATTTTGCCCTCCTCCCATTGTAACTCCAGCCAGCATTAACAATTCACGCACACACACCATGCTCTTCCCCTACATTGACATATGCAAACACTGTCGCTCCAAACAACTCATTCTAAAGATCTCCACCTCCCATCAACTTTTTGCCATATTGTCACACAGTAATCTCCACTTAGCACTTTCGCACCTGGTGAGTCAAGTTGTGCTGCTTTCTTTATGTGTTGAATATTTGGTTCGTGTGCAGCCTTGCTTTCTCAATAGTGGGATGTTGGGAAAGGGGCTTCATAACCTGTGCCATGCATTATGGATGAGTGTGCAGCTGTGAGCAGGGCCTGATAGGTGCTGAGGCCGCATCCTATCTAATTAAAAGAGTTCATGGTCTGGTTGGTGCAGGGCAGGCAGGGGGTGGAGGCTCTGCAGCAAACCTGCCTCTCTGCCTCCAGCACCCTCTTTCACTCTCACTGTGTCCTTGGTAATGGACCACCTGGCATGAGAGCGGCTGCCAGAGGAGTCCTTCGAACACTTGCACCCTCACGTTTGGAGCTGTTTCAGGCAGGCTTGGGCAGGGCTCAGCAGGGGCTCCTCTCTGAAAGGGCTGCCAATTAAGTTGAACTGGTGCCAACAGAGAGCGGATCTTTATTTATCCTTGTAATAAACATTCAGAGCTTACTAATCATCTGTCTCCACTGGTCTAACCAGAGTTGTTTTGTCCATTTGCTCAATAAAAGGACGGCTAATGCCCAAACGTGTCTAGGAGGCAAGATACTTTTTAATGGCATTAGAACAGCAAGTCCCTTTCTTCAGGGAAACAAGAAGGAAATGGAGAGAGGATTATTTATTTTTCTTAATATTTTTAATGCTCTGCAATTTATCCCCATTATTTAATCATCTGTCTGCTGGTTGCTTCTTTTGTTCTTTACCTGCATTGACACACATTCTAAGGAGCCATTCACAAAAATCCAATTTCCTGTTCCGTAGTATATGTGTAAAGCACAAATGAATGGCTACAATTGAGAAAGCACAATTGCAGGTTGTGCTTGCCATTTTTGATGATTTGTTCAGTCAATATGGCTAAAAGCTTCATTATATTTTAATACAAAACTTGTATAACAGCAGAATATTATAAAGGTTGCAGATATTATTAGGCAATGATTTGACTGAGTTTTCAGATAAATTGAAATTTTGTTCTGCTTTTGGGGTTTTTGTTTTTTCAATTCTAAGGCATAAATGTGTAATAATATGTATAAATGTGGACTGTGAGTCATGGTTGTGTTATAACTCCTGTCATGATACTGTTCTTGCTCTGTATTTCAACAATCAAAATGCAGCTGATGCATTACTCAGCTGATGATGTGATCTGTAATACCATTTATCTTCCTAAATACTTCTCTCTGTTTCTTTCTCATTGCTGTTTCTTCCTTCAACTGATCTTCCTCCCTTTAATGCGTGTCTCCCATTCACCACGTCGGTCTCTCTACCCTCTTTCTCGCTCTCTCAGTCTCCCACTCCTTTTCTCCTTGTGTGATGTAAGAGCATCGAGACAGCCGCCCCAGTCTCTCTAGTTGATAAAATGGGTCAGCGTAGCATTCTCTCTATCAAGACAGCTTGTTAACAACACAAACTGTGACAGACTTGTACGTTTGATATCCTGAGATGTTACCCTCTGCCTCCGCTTCAGTGACTGGATACGAATCATAAGGTACCAAATAAATTCCAAACAGCCCCAGAAAAATGGGCGAGATAATCCTCTGATCTGTGCCCTTGTGAAGACCTATCCAGAAAGGAACAGAGGAATGTTTCACCTGTCGTTCTGCTCCAGCCTGCTTTTAGCTCCCCTGGGGTCACATGCCCGGGAATACAGTTAGTGCAAGCAAAGCCCTCCCCTGCATAATGCTATTGAGCTCAGTCTTACCCACTTCCTGCTATTTTATTTTGCATTCTCCTTCTGTTAATGACAGAACACACACTTTCCCTAAAGGGATAATCTTATCGATTTCTTAGAAGAGTCTGGAGACAGTTTATCAAAAAAGAGGGCAAGTACTGATATAGATCTTTTTTCAATAACTAATGTAGTTTGTTTGCAGCTCATTCCTTTATGCAGATGACAGTAGTAATTCTATGATCATAATGATGGTCACACTCGAAAATCACATAAAAACGGATCCAATTATGTGCAAGAATGCCAGCATATACACCACTGTTCTCATTACCCAGATGTAGTAGCATAGATGCGCAGGGCCAATCTACTGTAGTAATGAGTGAATATTGATTTAGAAGATCCTTCTTATCTGATTTTACTGCAAAGGGATATTAGAAGCTTCACACAAAGGTGTATCATATTAATCAACTTCTGCTGAGAGTCATTATAGCCACCGTCGCCCATTTAAAATCTTAAAGTGACTTTTGTCTATTACTGCCAGGTAAATCTCAGCAACAAACCATTGTCATCAACAAGCTGCATTGTTGCCATTGTTTTACTGTTGGAGTTTGTTCACAAACAACAGTACACTGTACTGTTCATCTATTTCCCATTAACCTGCTTTATTTGATATTCTGTGCTGACCTCTGTCTTTGTCCTTTTTTTGTTACACAGAGGGCTGTCCTGGTTTGTGCAATGGAAATGGTAGGTGCACTCTGGGTAACAATGGCTGGTACTGTGTGTGCCAGCTGGGCTGGAGGGGCACTGGCTGTGACACCTCAATGGAAACTGCCTGCAGTGATGTCAAGGACAACGATGGAGGTAAAATCACAAACAACACACAGCAATACCTTCTGACACTGGCCGAGCATCAACAGGGACTCTTAACAAGACATGATTTGACTATAGAATTAAACACCTTTGTGCTTGAGAGTGTACTGTATCTGCTGTGTGCTTTCCAGGCTCAGTTGTACTCTTATGCAGGTGAGGATGAGGAATGGCTCAGAGTCAGTCACCTGGACAACAGGTTTATTAAAAAAGCAGACTAGCTGGCCCGCAGCCCCAAGCATGCGTTGGCCCCAGGAGGAAGTCCCTGCTCTGCCCTCTAACTAGCCCCGAGCAGAGCCAGGCACACACACAGAGCCAGCCAGGGGGCTGCACCACTCCTGAGGCCAAGTGGGAGACGTGACTTCCTTTCTTCCAGACCTCATTCTGGGCTTCAGTTATGCACTAGCATCCCTTATTTATGCAGGAGCTGTTTGTCTCCCCATCACTGTGCGGGGACCACAGGGCTCTCAGTGGCAAAGACTGGGTGCTGCTGGGGATTTGACTGACTCCTGACAGCAGGGTTTATTTTTATCACCCATCTGGCCAGATAGGCCCCTGAAAGCAAAGGGTAGGGAGTCCAATGACCCACTTCAGCAAAGTAAAGTGCATCGCACAGCAGCTCTTTTTGTCTTGTATTATTTCATCTAAATTACAGATAGAGAACCACAAGCATTGCTAGAGGTGTTCGAATGTTCTCCAAGATGAAATGTACATGACGTGGCACCAGTCGCGTAGTAAATCAGTAGTCAAGATTAATAATGCCCCAGTGAATCAAATATATATGCTTAGTTTCTTTTGCCAGGTGTGTATCCAGGCAGTTGTTTAATGAAAGCATGTATGTGGGACTTGTTTGACCTTGTCAGATGGTCTGGTGGACTGCATGGATCCAGACTGCTGTCTGCAAGCAACCTGTCACACCACCTCTCTGTGTGTGGGCTCCCCGGACCCCCTGGACATCATCCAGGAGACACAGCTGTCCTCCACACAGAACAACCTGCAGACTTTCTATGACCGTGTGCGCTTCCTGGTTGGCAGGGACAGCACCCACATCATCCCTGGAGCCAACCCCTTCGATGGCAAGTGAGTGACTAGTGCATTACTCTCACCAGACACCACCCAGTGTGACACTCTGTAACCAGATTAAAGCTATTATTCTCCTGGGAAGGGATTTTGACATCAATATTAAATTGAATTCTCTTTTTTCTACATCATCATCGGTCTTTCATGCCTCAGTTTCTTGTGAGATCATACTCCATTCAGTTGAGTCAGTTAAATTAGTAATCGCTGGATTTAATATGTTTCACATTTTAATTCAGCTGCTCAGGATGCTTGACTTTGATTGTATACACAGTTGTGTAGCTTTGCTCATTTCCATTAGATGTAAAAGTGATCCATTTTGAATTTACGTTATAGCCAGCCTCACACAAGTAATGACTTTTCAGGTTCAAGCACAAATCAATCATTGGCTTTCATTATTAATGTAGGCCAGTGCAATTACAATGCTATGGTTATTGCACTGACAATATTGTGAATGTAAAATGTTTGCTTTTTTTTAAAACCCAGACCAAAATATCTGTGTGAGGGAGGCAGCTATAGTCAACGGAGGCTGAAATGGGCAGGGACTGGTGGCATGCATGGCTAGAAGGATGATGGACAGATGGTGATGGACGAACATAGAATGTGGCAAAAAGCAAAGAGCATCCCCTGGCAAGAAAGGCATCTCATATTCATGTATTGTGATTACTCTTACTGTAATCCATCTGAGGCCCACTCCCAGAGGCAGAGCTCACGTCACGACACCCCAGCCGTGGAATCTGAGATGCTTTCATATCAGGCAGGATGGCTGTCAAAGTCCCATAAGATTCCCCTGCCTCGCTTTCCCTTTGTCTCCTTCTCTTTTCATCTTTAATCGCTTGTGAGGCTGTGTCACCTTATTTGCATCCCACTTGCTTATGGATCTCTCTCATCTTGGCTTATTATACTCCTGTGCAATAAACAATCAAAACAAAACAGTGAGCACAATAAGTTGAGAATATTTCAAATTTTTGTTTCTGGTGATAAAAAATTTGCAGAATGGTGTCAAAATCGGACGACAAATCCAACAAACTTCACAGCACAGAGTTGCTATTTGAGAAATTTTTACTTATATATTTTTTCAAGATGATGGCATTAGGTTGAGGTTTGAGACATCACTATAGTCCAGCAGAGCTGTTGCTTTGTACTTTTAGGGAAAATCAATTTCAAAAGTGTCCCAGGATCATTTCCTTCAGTAGAATCTTCAACACATCTTAATATTGGGCACTTGTTAAGATGGGCTGTTTGCCTAATGCTGTTCATCTTACATCACTGCAGTACAACAAGTTTTCATCTGTCCCTATTGAGCATGTTGCTCTTTTATTCCTTCAGAGAGGCATCGCTAGTCACTCAGCCTGCAGTCAGAAAAGAAAAAAAAAAATCCATAAATCAACCGTCGTCAAATTCAAACTCTGCCTGTTTTGAACTTTTTGTGGTAGTGTCAGCCAATACTTGAGAAAAGCACTTGTAACACACTTAGTGACATTTTCCCTCATTGACATTTTTCTGGCTTTCAAGAACCACTCAACATTTTGCAGTTCTTCACTGGACAGAGGAATAGGCGTAGAGGGTTGAGTAATACTCTTGTCTCTCTCACAAGAAGATGCAGCCATAAATAAGTAAAATCAAGAATCCAGAGATGAGCTGCAAGATTGGAGGCCTCAGCTCACCTAAAAATATCAGTGGTAATCTATTATTCATGCTTGGTATTCATTCCCCACCCACTGACAGATATGAGCGGTTATGACAGGGGGCTCTGGGCTTCAGATGAGCCTTACAGGCATGGTCTTAGCATCTTCCTGATATGCCTGCCCCGTCACCTGATCATCTCTTTATTGATCCACTAACCACTTCCTCATGCTAATAGACATGTTGGAGTGCTATTTCTGATGTTTCCCACCACAAAAAGCTGCAAAGGTGCCACTGAATAAAGCATCTGCCACTGCATAAAATGTCTCAACTCTCCACCATAACACATAATACAAGTGACTGCCAAGGCTCAGCAGTGGCTGCTGACTAGAATAGTAAACAGGGATTTTGTCCATGGAACAATTTGGTCAAAGATTGATAGCTGGCTTATAATAGCAAGGCAGAAGCCATTCGCTTCATTTACAGGCTTTCACTTTTATTATTTTATTTATAACTCTTTTATTAGCATTAGGCCATTAGTGTCAGAAAATCTCTTGTTTGTTTTCTTCTCACTGTGCACCATCCCTTTTAGCAGCATTATATATTTGAAGAGCTAAAAATTTACCTTGATGTCTCCTCATTTTACACTCTACAGTGCGCTGGGTAACGTACAGGCAGTGAAAGAGAGGGCTGCAATGACATGCTTATATTTGCAGCAGGGTTTACCCTATAATCAAGTCATTTGTGTGGGTAATGATGTTTTTGTTGCTTCTGTGGTGATGGTACCATTTATTAGCCTTGCTCATTGAAAGTTCTCTATACTTAAGTCTGGCATGCATTTTTTTTTTCTGAAGCACTACTGAGCAGGGTAGTTTCCTCACAATTACATGCTGGTAAGGGGGCCTATTTTCCAATTTTGAAACGTATTTATACTGTGTAACTGTTTTATGTTTGTGTGACTTTTTTCACTAGCCGTTGTTCAGTTTCATTAACAGTCATTTGTTTCCTGTGCATCACACCTACCTCTGTTAAAACAGGCAGTTTGTGGTACATTAATATAAATGTAGAATTTTTCATGAATCACTGTTGTGATACTGGGCCTCCTTTTCTCTTACTGTACCGTATCCAAAAAACGTAATCTAACAGCAACTTAGACTCCCAACCCCACTTAGAAAGGTTAGATACTGAATTTGTGAACACAGTTGTGACATGGAATAGAGAGTTTGTTCAGAATGATGTTCTTTCTTCATGTCAAAAATTAGTGAAGCAGTGAGGGGTACTCCCTTCACAGGTAACAAACATCTGTGGCAAAACCCACCGCAAGACCACACTGGACTAAGTCTTGTTATCTGTAATACTCCCTCTTAAAAGTAGCTAAACCAGAGATGATTTCCTTCTGAGTCCAGGGGCTTCACCTGTTTATTTTTCACAACATATCCTCACTCTGCCCTCTGTGGATGATGTACGATAAACTGGAGGTTGCAGATATTGTGAAGTCCCTTTCGACTTGTGAATTCTCTTGGACGAGTGAAATCTCACAGGGGGAAGTTTCTGCAGCAAACGCTTCATGATTCCTTTGCTGCTCTTTCTTTCGGTTATATTTGATGTCAATATTTAAATCATTTGTCTTGACTGCGAGGAATCATCTCCCCATGTGGTTCACAGAGGCAGGAAGGAGATAGTTCCACTTTCACAGCTCCATCTGAAGAAAATGTGGATGATTGCCTCTTCAAACAAGTCTCTAAAATAAACTGCTAGCATGAATGATTAATCGTAGACAGCCAGGCCAGTGCTGGGTTAACTTTAGTAGTAATTCTATGTAAATGCATCTAGATAGATCTTTGGGTGTAAGCCCAAGGATTCAGAGCAGTATCTCCTTGCTTGTTTACAGTGTAGTGGTGGACAGCCAAGGTCTTCTGAAGGAGACCCGGCCTAATTAACATAAAACTGGGTTCCTGGGGACCAGGATAGTGTGGGGTGAATGATCTTGCCTCTGGTAAGGACATGTTGAGGGCAGCTACTAACACGCTAGTGTTAATTGTTTCCAGTACGTGGCAGTGTTTAAGACCCAAATGTATTAAAAATAGCCATGGTCTAATGAAGAAGTGGCAGTAAGGCATTTGTTAGGGGACCAATTTTTTGCAAACGACTACAGAAACGATGGCTGACCATGAGTTGGGCCTTGTTAATGACGAGGGCAGAACTCAACAAGGGAGATGTGATACAGCAAGGTCTGAACTCATCAGTTCAGTAAGATTAGGGGTTGAATTTGGATGACTTCCCACTATTGATTGGTGGGGACTGATGATCAGATCTAATTTATGCAGCTTCTGGAGACTTGATGTCAGTTTGGAAATCTGTCGAGGTCTTGATAACCAGCCAAGCAGGTCTTGCGATCTGCAGTCCTATTATTTCCCTCTCTTGCATTCCATAATGGAAAAGATAAATCCTCTTTTTTTTAATTAGAGCAAAAGCAAAGTAAAGCTTCCTTATCTCATTATCCTCATTCTGGATAGAAAACCCTTGGAGACAACCTAGGAGGTGTTAGTTTGTTCTGTTTCTGTTGTGGCTGTTTGCTTTTATTGTGTGCAGTATTTCCTTTTGATAACAACCATACACACTGTATCTTTTTTTTGCTATACTTTTCATTTATATTAGTGTTGTGTACATTGGACTACTGATAGCCACACCTGTACAATACAGTGCTATACAATATACTGCCCTGCAATAAATTCCACTTACACTGTCAGGAAGGTGTTACATTAAAAACAAAAATATATACAACATTGTAATGTAATATAATACCACCTCCGATTTACAGGTTTACTGCACTACTATTGTTTTTGGCTTGTATTTATTTGCACTGTTGTATCTATGTGTAAGTAGTAAGTCCGGTCTAAAAGTATTCCATTGTTGTAACTGTGTTGGTCCTTCTCACTCCCATACAGTCATGCTTGTGTCATTCGTGGACAAGTAGTGACCTCGGATGGAACACCGCTGGTTGGAGTCAACATTAGTTTCATCAGCAACCCATCCTATGGTTACACAATTACCAGGCAGGATGGAAGGTAAGAGCCCTCTTCTATCAACACATACGCACACATATATACACACATGGTGGTCTCTCTATAGTTGTGAGGACACTCATTGATTCAGTGCGTTTCTTAGGCCCTTTTCCTGACCTTATTCATCACAAATAAATGCCCTAACCATAACGCTAACCTACACCTAACTGTAATCTGAACCTTAAAGCCAAGTCTTCACCCTCAAACAGCACTTTGAAGTTGTGAGGAGTGGCCGAAATGTCCTCACAATGCCAAAAAAGTTTTCACAGCGATGCTTTCAAACCAGAATTTGTCCACTCAATCATATGTACACACATACACACACACAGAAACAAGGAATGAAAATGCCACTAACTCCTCCCTAAATATGCAGTGCAGAGATGTGACAATGATATTTATATTATTGTCAAATACTGTTGTTTAGCTGTGCACAATTCTAATGATGGCAGGAAAAAAACACAGTTGCCACTGCAAACTGTGCCGCTATTGATCTGCTTTGTGCTTTCATTTGGTCCAATTTTGGAGTTCTCGGCTCAATTCCCAGAGAAATCAAACAAAGCCCTTCTGGTACACTCATAAGTTATGCTTCAGTAGCAGCAGGGGAGGGGAAAGAATAAAATATGCCAATTCAAAGCAGCTCACTGGGGCTATGAAACATAGTGCAGATGGACATTATTTATTTGACAATGGAGGATTTAGAGAATTAAGTGAGACATTTAAGTTTGGGCCACAGACCTGTAATTAATTTGTTTTGCATCTTTATCCTATCTTGCTCTAGCTTAAAATATTTTATTTGCCATCAATGTCATGGGTGAAAAAAATAACTCCCTAACCTTAATTATTTATGTGGTTGTTTTAAAACTACATACATAAAATGATATATACTAAACATAATGATCGACATAGATCATTACCACTGTCTTCCTCAGGCAATTCCACATATCTTCTGCCTCTGCAAGAGACGGGTAACCTTGTCAATAAACTCATCATCTAACTCCTTGTTGATTCATTACAGCACCACTAGAAGCCTTTTGGAGAAAGATAAACTGTTGTGGTGAAGTGTTCTAAAAAAAAATAAATAAAAAAAACAAGTGGAAAAAGTCTGAGTTTTCTGTGTGGTTTTCTTTGAGTGACTCTGAGCCAACTGCTTTGGCACCAGGAGAGTTTCTCAGAGAAATACAGACAAAAACCTCAGACTGGTTTCTATGTGTTTCTTGGAGTGAAAGCGAAAACACCTGAGAGGAAAACTTTGGGTAATATCGTCTCTATAGCTTCTGTTCTTTTCTGAATATGGGTTTTGGATCAGTTTGCACACACATACAGTACACACTCTCAGCCTCCAATCCCCTGTATCTCTCATGGTAGTCAGTGTTAGTAAGGCTTTGTGGCAAACCAAGCCCCTCTATCAGAGCACAGCATGAATTGGTGTTTGCTCTCCAAGCCCCACTTCCTCCTGACACTTTTATCAGTCACCGACACTCTAAAGGCCCACATTTTTGCCGCCGGTTTGATCTTGATCATTCTTGCTTCTGCTCATTCCTTCTATCTTCTTGTCAGTTTCCTCTTCTTCCTAGTTTTACAAAAATCTCTCATCTCCCCCTCATCATCTTCACCATCCTCACTTATTTCATCTGCTCTCCATCCCTCCATGCTCTTCCTCCTCTAATCTCTCACTGCCCTTAAGCCTTTCCTTTCTGGGCACCACTCTTTCACTTATTTACTGTGCTTTGCTTGAGCCCAGGTCTCATGTCCTTTCCACTGCACTGGCTTCCCTTATCTCTATCCTTTTCCCATTTATGCGTGTCCCATTTTTCTTATGCATCACTCCGTTTTTCCCTCGCAAAAGCTCCATACTCTTTTCTCCCTTCCAGCATATGTGTAAACACTACTCCATCTCCCAGGTTCCCCTGTAAACATGCCCAGTCTCCTGCAACTCCCCTGCAATCACTGTAAACACGCTCAGTGCAGCGTGAAATCAGAAATGCACCTGTTCAGCCACTTAGAAATAGGAAAGCTGTCTCAACTCATTTTTATGATGTGTTCTTTATTGTCTAAGGGCTTAGTTTTTTAAATTACCTTTTCTACTATCTTGAAAAGTTTTCTGGCCTAAACAAAAGAGGTTAGTTTAGTTTCTTTACAGCTGTGTAGCCATTTTCTGACTGGCTGAGCATTGAGACAGACCCATTCCCTTTTATGCTTTTCTCCAATAATGAGTAAATGCTGACATGGATCTCAGCTTATTACATTATTAGGTGCTTGCAAGGACCTCTATAGGAGCCATGATATATATGGGAAATCCAATACACACTTGATGACTTGGCAGTTTTTTTAAAAGATCCATCATAATGACCCAATATGGCCTTGTATAGTAGCCACATTTCTGATGCACTTATTACTATTAAATTACTATTATTTGCTATTTTATGTTCATCCCATTATACTTTCACCCATATATTTTAATCATACATAAAATGCCCACCACATCTATTAGCTCATTAACCCCTAACTCTTGCTGTGTCCTTGACTCATTTTAACTTCAAGTAGATACCGCCCTGTTCATTATAAATATACATTGGCTGAGAAATTATTGTGTATAATTTGTATGAGGCATGCCAAGTTCATTGGCAGGGTTAACTCTTTGAGCTTGATGCATTTCCTAAGGGCACAAGCTAGCAAGGCTGTTGTAGGTAGCATAATAAGTTTTGTCACATGGCTTAAGGCTGTTGTCATGATTGATAACAGCCAGTGAATCTCATCATCGATTGGCCATGCTGCCCATGGGTATCTGTCCAGAAGTGTTTTGAGCATGCATAGCTTGAGCCAGCCAGGTGTCATGCAGACTGACCGGCTACAGCTGCATGGCCGCTGACGGATCACGGCAGTACAAGGGTAGTACTATCAGAGCCTCCATCAGCTCTGCAGCCTCCGTACTGCTGGGCAAACTCACTCAACTCACACCCAGCCAAGGGCAAAACACCAAGGGCGGAACAAACCATTGTTTATCGCCACAGCCAATCAGATGTTTACCCTCAAGGGAAGTTAGACTGAGCAGATTCTTTATATAGGAGCTTAAACCAAGAGGGAGTTTGCCTAGTTTAGAGGGCACTATTTGGACCTGCTTCTTTACCTGTAATTTGGAAACGATGCTTCCCATGTGAGGATGAGGCCCTGTCCCAGGAGCCTGTAGGTGACCAAGTGCTAATTGGCTCTTAGAAAGAAGTGACAAGAGCTGCAGAGGTCCAGTGCAGATGCAGGCATGATGTTGTCACCATGCAGCAGTTAGGGGTGATGAAATCGCCAGAGCTCAGCTTGTTTACCGAGACCCTCTCAGGTCAGTCCAGAGGCAGAGGCCCTTTAATGCAACAGTAGATGGGATTGCATTGCAGGGCTTTTAGACTGATGTTAGAGTGGACAGCCTTCGTCTAAGGGATCGATAGAGAAGTGGCGGCTGCCTCCATCCTGCAGCACAAATCTCTCTCTCTCACATATAAATGTGAGCACAGGAGCAGTGCATTACATGCACACAGGGGTGAAACAGTCATGTCTGCTCAAACTCAAAGCATCCATCTGCTATTTTCCTCTAATAAAATCTACAGATTAGGGCATTGATTAAAAGATGTGCTTCTATCATCCTATGTTATCAGTCATCCTATTGTTTTTTTCAGTCTGTGTGTGTCTGAAAGATAATGCGAAATAATGAAACAGCATCTTTTCTTAGCCTTCATTTATTAAAAAAAGAATGTATTACTGTTGGATCTGTTACAACAACACTTAATTAGAAAAAAATATTCATTATATTCACAGCAAATTGTGGCATGGTTTAATCCTCGACACACACCACAGATTACATGCACTGTTTACTGTATTTTTGTGAAGAATATATTTCATCCTCACTCTATATGAATCCACATTCATCCTCTCTGACATTGTGCATGTCTGTGTTCCAGTTTTGACTTGGTGACCAATGGGGGCATAGCCATAGCCCTGCACTTTGAGCGCGCTCCATTCATCACCCAGGAGCACACTCTCTGGTTGCCATGGGGACGCTTCTTTGTCATGGATACCATCGTCATGCGGCATGAGGAGAATGACATCCCCAGCTGTGACCTCAGCAGCTTTACCAGGCCCAGCCCCATGGTGTCCCCAGCTCCGCTCACGGCATTCGCCGGCTCCTGTTCAGAAAGGGGGACTGTCGTACCCGAAATCCAGGTGATACTCCGCTGCTCGCCTTCTCCACTGCCCTGCAGGTTGTGATCTGCATGGGTTTCTCCTCCCAAATGATTCATGCCACACATCTAGGAGAGACTATGAAGACTATTCATCAAGCACAAGTGTAATAGTAACTCTGGCTTAGGGCAGTCCTGTGATTTTATCTCTCTAGGGTAATTGGTCTGCGGAACTTGGGCGATTTACAGTGTGTATTGTACTGTCTCACTGCAGAGTGATGATGATTACCTCACACGCAGAAAAAAACCTAGACATTTTTAATTTCTCTTGGGTCGTAGTCTCCCAGGTAAAGCATGCAAGGACCACTAGAGAAGATTTGCTTTTACATTTCATGACTGTATATATTTTGATATCTGTCTACATGTGCATGTGTCTTGTTGGTACAAGCACACAGTTGCGTGGACTTGAGTGTGCAGCTGAGTGTGTGGCTACTGTATGTCTAGGAGGCATCTTTGTGCCCTTCTCTAATTACTTTGTCTCCCAGTTTGCTTCATAAGATTTATGGCATATCAGTGAATTTAGTATGCAGTCCAGTCTATTTATAGCAGCCTTGTCTTTGCTGCTCCTTGAGCTGTAATCGCACTGTACGAGAACATCATCCAAATTACATTTGTCCTTATAAAAGGGAATTCTGATCAGGCATAGCTACAATCTGTGAACATTTAACAAGAAACAGATCATAACTGACATGTCCTCTGACCAGTGTTGCTTTGGGTAGTTGTTGTAATTGTCATCTTGTTCTGTACTGTGGAGACAGGCAACGAGAGGTGACTTAATTAGAGCAGAGAGGAGTTGGTCAACCAAACCTGTGCTGTCGACCCTTGATCCTAAATGCGAACACTGTACATTGTCTGAGTGCTGACCTACTATTGTATCATCAGGAGGTTTCAGGTCTGACCTCAGTTGAAATTTCCTAAGGCTTTAACATTGTGTTTTGCTAAACTAACTTTTATGTTATCAGACGTTGCAAGCTCTGAGCCCAAGGGCACTCCTGTGATGCCATTGTTGTATGGATTGCAGGGGTGGCTAATGTCCTAATGAAGGACCCGCTATTATTAAATCAGTTATGAAAAATACTCATTGGAGTACATAATTAAGAAATCTTTCATCGGTTTCTGTGTAATACATGAGTATAATTGTCCTCTAATTGATATTTCTAATCTCCCCTGGGGTCCATATATTTTGTTGGAGACAAGGCTCTGAAAATTTTTGGCTACAAGGTTATGGCCAAAGGAATGACAAATTGATAACGTGAATGGAAAAAAAAAAAAAACAACATACTGAGGCATGTTTTCTTCTCGTCATTGATAAGCTTTTGTTTTTTTGTCCATAGTCTCTGCAGGAGGAAGTGCCTATACCAGGGACAGATATGAAACTGGCCTATTTAAGCAGCAGGACCCCAGGCTACAAGTCAATCCTGAGGGTGACCCTCACCCACACCACAATCCCTTTCAACTTGATGAAAGTTCACCTCATGGTGGCTGTGGAAGGCAGGCTGTTCAGAAAGTGGTTTCCTGCAGCCCCCAACCTCTCCTATGATTTTGTGTGGGACAAGGCTGACGTCTATAGCCAGAAGGTCTATGGCTTGTCTGAAGCATTTGGTAAGTGATGAAGTGTATATTGCATATAATGCATATTTTTGCTTCTTTTATCCAGAGGACATGTGGTTCACCAATGCCAGTTTAATCTTTTCTTCTTTGTCTAGTATCTGTGGGTTTTGAGTATGAGTCATGTCCAGATCTTATTCTATGGGAGAAGAGGACGGCTGTTCTACAGGGCTACGAAACCACAGCCTCCAAACTGGGAGGATGGACTGTAGACAAGCACCATGCTTTAAATATCCAGAGTGGTGAGTCAACTACTAATCCTTTTTTAATTCCTATTCCCAGCTATTCATTCACTGAAACACCTACTCATGAGATAATTTTATACTGCAAGAAATCTTAATTTTAACACATTATTTATTCTATTGTTGAATTTCAAAATATCACAGTGAGGTAAATTCATTTGTGTTCCAGTGCAGTTGTAGTTTAATTTTCTAAGAATCTGTGTCAGCATAATGCAGATCACTGTTTATCACAAAAATTGGATGATTTTTTAATTTAATTTACATTGGAAACAAACATCTCATTTAACTGGCAGTTTTTTTTTACTTGTTTTATAAAATCTCAGCAGGACTCAATAACCAACTTTTCATTCATTTCATGAACTTATCATTCAGAATGTGCCCAAGAGTGCAGATAAGTACCATCATGTCAACCCAGTGCCTTAAATGATGCTTTTAGTGTAACATTGAATTGTCTCCCCTGTCTGTAGCATTTTGAGGCTTTTTTTTTAACACAGCAGTGTCATGTAGCCTCAGATAAATCTGACTTTTTTATTACTGCTGTCCATTTTCAGGGGAGGGGGTCAATTTTCTTATTGCCAACAAATTACTCTTGAAAGGCAGGAGTAGGAATACAGAGAGGAGAACTTTGGGCTACACCTGTCACTAGCTAGGTTTCACAACCTGTCTGTATCTGGAAGGGCTCATCAGAGGAGATGAGGCATACTTATATGAAAAGTGCTCAGGAAGGTGGCACTTGGATCTGTCACACTAAACCTGCTGAGTCCGAATGTGCTGTCCGGAGGAGGGAGCGAGCTGCAACTTGCCCTGACATCACCTCCGCTGCTAGCTCCTCCACCCCCCTCCCCACCCCCCCCCCCCCCCTTTGGCACCTCCATGCCTTATTCATGCCCAGCATTTTTAGAATCATCCCTAATTTAATTGCTATCAGTCTGCTACTCCCAGCAGCAGCAGTCCCTAAGATTAAATCATGTCCCAGGAAGGGGATGCTTGGCTGATCTTTTCTGATAGACCAAATGTTGTGCTGCTCAAAGAACTCAGGTCACCAAGTACCATCAGAAGCAGAAAATCTACCGCAGACATGCAGATGCTGAATTTCAAATATAATTACATTGATTGGGCAGCAGGAACATCTTTACATTTACATATCTGAAAATTTTCCAAGAGTAGATTGGCAACGCTAATGGAAACTTTGGGTGCATGTGTGTGTGGGTGCTTGCCTGAATGCCTGCACATGAACTGCACTCATGTTGCTCTATTTTTGTTTGTACACAAAGCCAGTGAAGGTAGAAACACAGGCACAATGTCACATCAAAATGGGGACCAAAAAGCCCTTGGCACAAGTGGAATCTCTTGGAACTAGAAAATTACCACACAGACATAATCACAAAAAATTGCCTTGCCGTAATTAAAAATGGCATTGTGCCTGCCTTTCTACCTTCACTGGCTTTGTGTACAAACAAAAATAGAGCAACATGAGTGCAGTTCATGTGCAGGCATTCAGGCAAGCACCCACACACACATGCACCCAAAGTTTCCATTAGCGTTGCCAATCTACTCTTGGAAAATTTTCAGATATGTAAATGTAAAGATGTTCCTGCTGCCCAATCAATGTAATTATATTTGAAATTCAGCATCTGCATGTCTGCGGTAGATTTTCTGCTTCTGATGGTACTTGGTGACCTGAGTTCTTTGAGCAGCACAACATTTGGTCTATCAGAAAAGATCAGCCAAGCATCCCCTTCCTGGGACATGATTTAATCTTAGGGACTGCTGCTGCTGGGAGTAGCAGACTGATAGCAATTAAATTAGGGATGATTCTAAAAATGCTGGGCATGAATAAGGCATGGAGGTGCCAAAGGGGGGGGGTGGGGGTGGGGAGGGGGGTGGAGGAGCTAGCAGCGGAGGTGATGTCAGGGCAAGTTGCAGCTCGCTCCCTCCTCCGGACAGCACATTCGGACTCAGCAGGTTTAGTGTGACAGATCCAAGTGCCACCTTCCTGAGCACTTTTCATATAAGTATGCCTCATCTCCTCTGATGAGCCCTTCCAGATACAGACAGGTTGTGAAACCTAGCTAGTGACAGGTGTAGCCCAAAGTTCTCCTCTCTGTATTCCTACTCCTGCCTTTCAAGAGTAATTTGTTGGCAATAAGAAAATTGACCCCCTCCCCTGAAAATGGACAGCAGTAATAAAAAAGTCAGATTTATCTGAGGCTACATGACACTGCTGTGTTAAAAAAAAAGCCTCAAAATGCTACAGACAGGGGAGACAATTCAATGTTACACTAAAAGCATCATTTAAGGCACTGGGTTGACATGATGGTACTTATCTGCACTCTTGGGCACATTCTGAATGATAAGTTCATGAAATGAATGAAAAGTTGGTTATTGAGTCCTGCTGAGATTTTATAAAACAAGTAAAAAAAAACTGCCAGTTAAATGAGATGTTTGTTTCCAATGTAAATTAAATTAAAAAATCATCCAATTTTTGTGATAAACAGTGATCTGCATTATGCTGACACAGATTCTTAGAAAATTAAACTACAACTGCACTGGAACACAAATGAATTTACCTCACTGTGATATTTTGAAATTCAACAATAGAATAAATAATGTGTTAAAATTAAGATTTCTTGCAGTATAAAATTATCTCATGAGTAGGTGTTTCAGTGAATGAATAGCTGGGAATAGGAATTAAAAAAGGATTAGTAGTTGACTCACCACTCTGGATATTTAAAGCATGGTGCTTGTCTACAGTCCATCCTCCCAGTTTGGAGGCTGTGGTTTCGTAGCCCTGTAGAACAGCCGTCCTCTTCTCCCATAGAATAAGATCTGGACATGACTCATACTCAAAACCCACAGATACTAGACAAAGAAGAAAAGATTAAACTGGCATTGGTGAACCACATGTCCTCTGGATAAAAGAAGCAAAAATATGCATTATATGCAATATACACTTCATCACTTACCAAATGCTTCAGACAAGCCATAGACCTTCTGGCTATAGACGTCAGCCTTGTCCCACACAAAATCATAGGAGAGGTTGGGGGCTGCAGGAAACCACTTTCTGAACAGCCTGCCTTCCACAGCCACCATGAGGTGAACTTTCATCAAGTTGAAAGGGATTGTGGTGTGGGTGAGGGTCACCCTCAGGATTGACTTGTAGCCTGGGGTCCTGCTGCTTAAATAGGCCAGTTTCATATCTGTCCCTGGTATAGGCACTTCCTCCTGCAGAGACTATGGACAAAAAAACAAAAGCTTATCAATGACGAGAAGAAAACATGCCTCAGTATGTTGTTTTTTTTTTTTTTCCATTCACGTTATCAATTTGTCATTCCTTTGGCCATAACCTTGTAGCCAAAAATTTTCAGAGCCTTGTCTCCAACAAAATATATGGACCCCAGGGGAGATTAGAAATATCAATTAGAGGACAATTATACTCATGTATTACACAGAAACCGATGAAAGATTTCTTAATTATGTACTCCAATGAGTATTTTTCATAACTGATTTAATAATAGCGGGTCCTTCATTAGGACATTAGCCACCCCTGCAATCCATACAACAATGGCATCACAGGAGTGCCCTTGGGCTCAGAGCTTGCAACGTCTGATAACATAAAAGTTAGTTTAGCAAAACACAATGTTAAAGCCTTAGGAAATTTCAACTGAGGTCAGACCTGAAACCTCCTGATGATACAATAGTAGGTCAGCACTCAGACAATGTACAGTGTTCGCATTTAGGATCAAGGGTCGACAGCACAGGTTTGGTTGACCAACTCCTCTCTGCTCTAATTAAGTCACCTCTCGTTGCCTGTCTCCACAGTACAGAACAAGATGACAATTACAACAACTACCCAAAGCAACACTGGTCAGAGGACATGTCAGTTATGATCTGTTTCTTGTTAAATGTTCACAGATTGTAGCTATGCCTGATCAGAATTCCCTTTTATAAGGACAAATGTAATTTGGATGATGTTCTCGTACAGTGCGATTACAGCTCAAGGAGCAGCAAAGACAAGGCTGCTATAAATAGACTGGACTGCATACTAAATTCACTGATATGCCATAAATCTTATGAAGCAAACTGGGAGACAAAGTAATTAGAGAAGGGCACAAAGATGCCTCCTAGACATACAGTAGCCACACACTCAGCTGCACACTCAAGTCCACGCAACTGTGTGCTTGTACCAACAAGACACATGCACATGTAGACAGATATCAAAATATATACAGTCATGAAATGTAAAAGCAAATCTTCTCTAGTGGTCCTTGCATGCTTTACCTGGGAGACTACGACCCAAGAGAAATTAAAAATGTCTAGGTTTTTTTCTGCGTGTGAGGTAATCATCATCACTCTGCAGTGAGACAGTACAATACACACTGTAAATCGCCCAAGTTCCGCAGACCAATTACCCTAGAGAGATAAAATCACAGGACTGCCCTAAGCCAGAGTTACTATTACACTTGTGCTTGATGAATAGTCTTCATAGTCTCTCCTAGATGTGTGGCATGAATCATTTGGGAGGAGAAACCCATGCAGATCACAACCTGCAGGGCAGTGGAGAAGGCGAGCAGCGGAGTATCACCTGGATTTCGGGTACGACAGTCCCCCTTTCTGAACAGGAGCCGGCGAATGCCGTGAGCGGAGCTGGGGACACCATGGGGCTGGGCCTGGTAAAGCTGCTGAGGTCACAGCTGGGGATGTCATTCTCCTCATGCCGCATGACGATGGTATCCATGACAAAGAAGCGTCCCCATGGCAACCAGAGAGTGTGCTCCTGGGTGATGAATGGAGCGCGCTCAAAGTGCAGGGCTATGGCTATGCCCCCATTGGTCACCAAGTCAAAACTGGAACACAGACATGCACAATGTCAGAGAGGATGAATGTGGATTCATATAGAGTGAGGATGAAATATATTCTTCACAAAAATACAGTAAACAGTGCATGTAATCTGTGGTGTGTGTCGAGGATTAAACCATGCCACAATTTGCTGTGAATATAATGAATATTTTTTTCTAATTAAGTGTTGTTGTAACAGATCCAACAGTAATACATTCTTTTTTTAATAAATGAAGGCTAAGAAAAGATGCTGTTTCATTATTTCGCATTATCTTTCAGACACACACAGACTGAAAAAAACAATAGGATGACTGATAACATAGGATGATAGAAGCACATCTTTTAATCAATGCCCTAATCTGTAGATTTTATTAGAGGAAAATAGCAGATGGATGCTTTGAGTTTGAGCAGACATGACTGTTTCACCCCTGTGTGCATGTAATGCACTGCTCCTGTGCTCACATTTATATGTGAGAGAGAGAGATTTGTGCTGCAGGATGGAGGCAGCCGCCACTTCTCTATCGATCCCTTAGACGAAGGCTGTCCACTCTAACATCAGTCTAAAAGCCCTGCAATGCAATCCCATCTACTGTTGCATTAAAGGGCCTCTGCCTCTGGACTGACCTGAGAGGGTCTCGGTAAACAAGCTGAGCTCTGGCGATTTCATCACCCCTAACTGCTGCATGGTGACAACATCATGCCTGCATCTGCACTGGACCTCTGCAGCTCTTGTCACTTCTTTCTAAGAGCCAATTAGCACTTGGTCACCTACAGGCTCCTGGGACAGGGCCTCATCCTCACATGGGAAGCATCGTTTCCAAATTACAGGTAAAGAAGCAGGTCCAAATAGTGCCCTCTAAACTAGGCAAACTCCCTCTTGGTTTAAGCTCCTATATAAAGAATCTGCTCAGTCTAACTTCCCTTGAGGGTAAACATCTGATTGGCTGTGGCGATAAACAATGGTTTGTTCCGCCCTTGGTGTTTTGCCCTTGGCTGGGTGTGAGTTGAGTGAGTTTGCCCAGCAGTACGGAGGCTGCAGAGCTGATGGAGGCTCTGATAGTACTACC